>WNHD01004437.1:0-11201 GCA_011057455.1 Ganaspis sp. Gsp50 | reverse complement strand
ATAATAATAATAATAATAATAATAATAATAATAATAATAATAATAATAATAATAATAATAATAATAATAATATGGGCACATCATCAAATCATGTGATGGATTTTCTGATCATTTCCATGCCATCCCCCCCCTACACTTTTATTTCATCCACCCTGCTGTTTTGCATGACTCCACAACCCACCCTTCATTATAACGTAACTTTCAATAATTATAAAAATAGCGAAATAAACCAGACACATTAAAAGGAAGATTTGAAAACTCTTCATTATTATAAATTCTGTATAATTTAATAAGACAATGACAATAACAATAATGTTCTTGTAATTTTTAATTTTACATTGTAAAAGTACTTAAGAATAAGTCTCCTTGTTTGTACATATATATATTGAGTAGTTTTTATATACATTAACGTTTATAATAATCTCTTTTTGTTACTTGTAATAAATTTAAATTCTGATTCGAATAATTTAAAATGCTTTAAAATTTTCCGATAATTAATCTGTATTCTCAATACATGGATTTTGAAAATTTTTCTATATCTGAATATGCAAATATAAAATTCTGCTTTTAATAAAAATTATACATACAGTACAATATCTATTTAGCGGTCTGTTCAGAGAGGTAAACCGTTGAATAGAGTCTAAATAGAATTTAAAGTTTGAACAATGAGACGAACATTAAGTTGAGAACATACTAGCTAAATTAAGTTCTAGTGTACTTAAAACATCATGTGGTTACAAATAGATGACCCTCCAGTTCTAGTACTGCCCACGAGAATGAGACTGGTGTCGGTGTCTCGGTCTCTTCTCGTATCGTCCTTGATTTTCGATAGCAGACCAAGAAGAGACTCATTTTGGATAAAACCATACAATATCGATACTAATTGTAAGTTAGACGAGACCGAGACTTTCGCTGATATATTTAAAAAATTAAAGTTCTTTTATTATGAAAACTTACTTATTATTTTTAATTGAATGTATTAACTTTTATATAAAAATTATATAATTAAATGATACATTAATATTTTTAACTAAACATTTTTGTTTAATATTCAAAGAGATCGAGATTGAGACCACGTTTTTCGAGACCGAGACCTACAATGTTTAAATATATCGAGATCGAGACGATACTATATATGAAAGGGGCTGTCCATAAACTACGTCACGCTATTTTTCACATTTTTTCCCCCCCCCCCCCCCCCTTTGTCGTCACAAACTTCACATGCATTAGCGCCATTTTTTCAGCAAATTCAACCCCCCCCCTCGAAAACGTGACGTAGTTTATGGACGGTCCCAAATCTCGTATCGTCTCGTCTCGTCTCGAGAAAAGCACTATTCTCCATGTTTTTCAGTGTTTTAGAAACCCTGTTTTTCCTTTGCACAAGGAACGATTCAGTGGCTCCCTCTGTGAAAAAAAGATTACTAATTGCTTCAGT
Organism: Ganaspis sp. Gsp50; assembly: GCA_011057455.1. Taxonomy (NCBI): domain Eukaryota; kingdom Metazoa; phylum Arthropoda; class Insecta; order Hymenoptera; family Figitidae; genus Ganaspis; species Ganaspis sp. Gsp50. The sequence goes on along the minus strand of WNHD01004437.1, from coordinate 9,766 downwards.
AGTTTCTTTTTTCAACATAGAGTAGAGCCTCGATCAAGCGAGTTTCAGGCAATACATATTACAGAACTTTTGATGATGAATGACTTCTCTGTAGCCGCTTTTCCGAAACTAGTTAAGGGTCATTCACAAACTACTCAGCTCGTCAGGGGGGAGGGAGAGGATCAAGCTATTTACTACGATAAGAGGAAAAAATGGCACTAATGTATGAAACAGTGTGCTACATGGGGGGAGGGGGGAAGGGGTTACAAATTTCCAAAAAAATGGGCTACGTAGTTTGTGAACGACCCCTTATGTACAATATACTGATACAATTTTGTGCGTATAGAAGTCACCTCAAAAATGTCAAGAACTCATCTAGAACACACAAAACTTCTCCACGCGAGCCTAAATAGGTTGTTTGGATATGAATGCACGTTGACTTTCTATATGATCATTCTTTTCTTCGAATAAAATATTTGTATACATTTTTGTAGTGATTTAAATTTTCCCAGAATTTTTGACGTCAAACTTTGATGTCATAAGCTTTTGTTATGAAAGAGCGTTGACTGGCGTGTATATTGATACAGTATTGCCATAATTTATTGATTTTAATTTTAAAACCTTTATTATTATATTAAATGAATTAGTAGTTCGCTTCTTCTTACATTTATTAATATTATTTTGCTAATTTAGAAAACGCGCATTAATATATGAATTTTAATTTATTAAAAAAAAAAAATTAAAATTAAAATTTATTAATAAATTAAAAAATATTTTTAAAAAACTTAGCAGGCGGGAATTAAGCCTTAACCACCAGTTTTGAGCTCTCTTCGCTGGTCTAGCGCATTCAATAATCGAGTTTCTATTCTTTTCAGCCCTTGTTTATATCCAAGTTGCAAAACGTCACGCGACAAAAACGACTCTAGAAAATGGTGCTCGCGTTTTTGGAATCTTGATAAAATCGATGCTAGATTTTCGAGTGGTCAGAAGTCAAGTTGGATAGTGTTAGGGGGTCAAGGCAAAGTTGCCGAGTTGTATCGGGGAATATTCGCGAATTTGATATAAGAGGGAAGTAGACAACTTTGCAGAAATTCGGGATAGGTTAGCGGGTTCGAGGAGGTGAAAGGAGAGGGTTATAGCTGAAGAGAGGTTGGGGTTGGCGGCGTTATGGCGGGCGCCGGGGGTGGCGCCGCGACGCTTTGGCGCCTCTGATGCCGAGACGCTCTACTGATGCTGGCTCCATATACATACCTATATCTACACCTGGACCTACACACCGACACATCCTACCCTCTTTCTCGATTGCTTTCTTATCCCGCTTCTCTCTCTGTCCCTCTCTTATTTATTTTTAAGTCTTTCTTAAAGCTTCAGCAAGAACACCGAGTCACAAGAACAAGAATCCTGGGCACACAAAGTTGGCTTCCGGAATCCTGGATTTTGCTCTGGATAGGCGAGGTCACTGGAAGCTGCCTCAAACTCTAACTTGAAAGGTGCAGAGCTGCGGAACGCAAAGATAGCGCATCGATTTAAGCTAAGACGACCTATTACTGCCGGCACCGCATGCTCCAAATGGAGTCTGACACTCTGCTTGCGAATTTCGAAATTTTGGAATATACACTTCCAAGGGTTAAGAGGGAAAAGAATCAAATAGAAGTCGGCTAGAACGAGCATCCAGTGGCACCGTGCGAGAGAATCTCAACTTGAAGGGCAGTTTCTGTCCAAAGTGGCTGCAGGGCTTAAATCGGGCTGACGTTTTCATTTGATTTTCTTTCATCAACACATCACCGCGAGCATCATTGTTATCCAAGAACAGGCAAAATGCCTCGTGTTGCAAAAAAGGAACGGGAAAAATTGAATTTTTCAAGCTTATTTGCATGTTTTCAAGGGAGGAAGAGTGAAAGATTTATGGACGATTAGAAGAACCTTGAAGATTTTAACGCCAGCGTAACTCTGAAGCTCGCTCTAAGTGAATCATAGCTAAAATAGAATTATGCATTCTGTGACAAAACCTAATAATTTCCCGAGAATTGAATCACCTTACAAAATTATGACTGCGATGGTCAAAGTTTATTTTGCACGAGGATGATAAACTGGAAACGCATGTAAAGTTTTAGTAATAATTAACAAGTCCATTAAGTGAATTGAGCATGCTCACGTGAATTGCTCGGGTGTTTCCAAATGCATTTATTTCGCTGAGCTATTGCTGCGCAACTTTTCAATTCGATTAAATGAAAACCAATTCTTTGTTTCTTCTGAACTCCAAAAATTTTGCAGTTCAAACAAGAAATTTCCAGTTGAGTAAATTGCCGTCAAACACAACTTGGTTAATAAGCTTTTAACGAGAACAAATAAATTAATTTAATTTATTTAAGTAAACTCTATATATCTATATAGGATGCTTCTTTTTATCAAATCCTCAGATATATTTGAAAATATATTTGAATGTAAAGCAGAACTTTAATAAACCGACCGCAGTTCGCAACTGTGGAGACGATAATGTGAAGAAAAATCGTAAATAATTCCGGAAACTTGAGTTCATATCGTAATATTACTGAGGTCAAATCGTTTAGGTAAGACTACATTTTTATGCAAATGAGTCACTCGCAAACTCGGAAGATAATTTAGTCCCTGATTATCAACTGCTGGAGTATTTGATAAACGCATTTAAATAAATTTTGTATGATATAAACAAAAAACAGAAAGAAGCAGAAAAGCAAAAAACAGAAAAGCAAAAAAGCAGAAAAGCAAAAAGCAGAAAAACAGAAAAGCAAAGAGCAGAAAAGCAAAAAGCAGAAAAGCAAAAAACAGAAAAGCAAAAAACAGAAAAGCAAGAAAATAGAAAAATCAGAAAACGACCAAATAGAGAAAACAGACAAGTTTACCGATTTTTGAAAACTAGACTACCTCTCCCCAAACGAAGAGTAGAAATGAAAGTGAAAAAATGTATGTATATGAAAACTTAATCAGTTTGCCGAGACGTTTGAAAATAATAATGAAAAAAGAGCGGTACTTAAAATTAATGTACTGATAAAGCAAGCTCGATAAATCTCGAAATAGTGAACAGCAAGAAGCGAGTAAACGCGTTTTTGTTCGCATTAAAAACGCGAGCACGTATTGATATCGACACGCTATATATGCACTTCAGACAATGGTTTAATAAAGGAGGCGCGACGAGACATAAAAAAGACAAATAATAAGGCAAAAAGAACATAATCGTGTAATAGGCTTGTTACACACGAGCTCAACATAACCGAGAATCGTGCCGCTCGTAAAATCGTTTCAATCCCATATTCCATAAATGATGCTATACTTCTGAATTAGTCTGTCAAATTTTCTTTTTATCACACTCGTTATCATTAACAATCGAGAAATCACGACATTACACCATCAAGATTTTGCTCTTAAAATATCGAATATATTTATCACCATTGGTTTATTGGCACTGAGAACATTTAGAAAAGATCTAGAATATTTTCCAACATCCGAACACCTAAGACGATTAATTAACCGCCACAAGATCCACACAAGAAAAAGATATTTTCCATTACGATTATATGCATGTACAATTAACATTTTAATCTGCAATTCCAATTGAAACTAAACTATCAACAATTCTTCTTCATTAATCAAATTGCTGCTTAAAATTTTAGAAGCAAAGATCAGATTTTTGTGAAAAATTATTCATATTCACGTACAAAGGGAAAAATTAATTTTCTGTATGAATGTTAAAAATAGGGAGATCCAAAATAGGGGAAATAGGAATATAGGGACATAGGGTCTTGATCAGTTTTAGGGCAACGATATAAGATTCGATAAAAGGCTTTTTCGAAGACAAACAGAATTGAAAATAAACGGCTCCTCGGCGAATCAAAGTCGATCTCAACCCCTAGGTCCGAGAAATCTGCTAATAAGTTAGGTAAATATAAAATCATTGTTGTTTTTACACGGTGTGCGTGTGGGTCCATTGAGTTGATGCCATAGGGTGAATTGAGGTGCCACGAGAGTATAAGGATAATCCATTAGACGAGTTGTAACCCAAAACTGAACAAACAAGGGTGGTCTTGGATTAAATATAATGGACGAATGAGCCAAAAGGGAGTTTCAATCTCTTGAAAAAATTATCCAAGAGGCAAGACGTTTTAAGACAGGTGCATCACAGTGGATGTAACTAGAGATGATACTAATTGAAACATCCGAAAAGTATCATTTTCTGTAGACTATAATAAGCCGCACTTTCAAATCCAAAAATAAATCCAGAAACACAAAAGCAACGTATTTTCGTTTCAAAATTAAAGATAACAAGTGTAATTAACGAAACCCAAGAAATATGGGAAATTATAAATAACAGATACATCCAGTCATACATAATTTAAAGTAAATTGCGCTACGGGTAAATTTGTGGATTTTCTATTGAAAATAGTATTTTAGATTTAGTACCTATTTAAATTCAAAATTTTCAAGGACAAATTCAAATTTAAATTATAAAGAGCTCTTATCCAGAAAACCTTGATCATTTTAATTTAAAAAACCGAAAAGCACGCAAGGAATCAAGAATTTTAATAAAATTCAGTAATTACAGTCGTGGAATTGAAAACTAACAAAAAAGTGCCGGAAAAAGGTTTAAAAAATCAGAACAATAGAAATGAAAAATAATGTTTCGAATCGTTGAGAAGTGGCACATTAAACGGAATGGTACATAAAGATACAATCGGGTTTAATCAAATTTTCGCGTCCGGAGTTAATTTGGTGAGTAACCTGAACCGGGCAGTAAACTTTCGCCCCAAAAGTGTCGAGGCTAAGATACGATCCAGGTACCAGACGTGTCTAAGTGGCCTGATTGAATTGGCTATATAAGCAAATGAAAACGTCCGATGGGAGAAGCCAACTCGGAAACTTTCTCGGAAAGAAATTGTCCCCCTATTGTGAAAAGAACCACACGACCGCCTTCTTGCATTTGACACTTTCCTCGGCTTTTGTTTCCCGTCCTGCCGTGATAGAAGAAAATGCAACCGGGAAAACAAAAAAGGATTTAGAAAAATAGAGACTTTTATAAATGGACTTCCTCCCTCGCAAAAGAAATATGACTCAGTCTGATAAAAGAAATTCAAATATTTTCGTGACCTAGATTATAGGTATACACGGAAAAAAATGTGGAGCTGCACTTACTATAGTTGAGGTTATATTAATCACAAAAACTAGTAGTATATAGGACAGCTAAGCACATAGTCAAAAATACTTCGTATGGAATAAAAGTTACCACAATGAAAAACTCAGAAGCAGAGGTTATCTGTCAGATGGTTGCGGTAACTCTGCGCATGCTCAGGTATACTACAGCTGGAGGTGAAATTACCACAGGCTGTGGTATTTTCTTTACTAGTTTACTATAGTAGGTGCAATTACAGCATTTTTTTCCGTGTATAATATACAGGTAACGATATCTTTTCATTCAAAATCTAACTTGCGTTCATTTTTCATTAACATTAATTTGTAATTTTATTTCGTGTGATTCTGGATGTTGTTCTTTTTAGCTATTTTAGTTAAATTTATATGAGAAGCTTCATTCAAACATTTACCCCATTCCTCATCCGTCGTTATTAACTGTTTTACACAATCAAAAAATGGAAGAATTTTATTGTACCTTAATTTTTAATAGTAGATATCGTCGAGCATCTTTGCACGACTATTTTTCAGTCAGACGCAAAGATTTTCAAGCCAATGGTTGGTAAGGATCGGCACTTAATAACTTTTTTATATTTCTCACTAATCACAACCGAAATCTTGACGAGAATTTTTTCATGAATGAACAAGAAAGAAAAAAAATGAAAATTTTCATGAAGAAAAATATTATAAATAAAATTAATATAACAGAATGTGAGGAAATTCAAAAATGTTCATAATTACACTTGATTATTTGTATTGATTCGTCAATTACAAATTTCACACCATGTTTCTAATTTTTCATTTGGAAAAGTCGTTTGGAAAATTGTGAATTTGCAGGAAATGGGAATTGGAAAATAGGAATTAAAAATTAGGTATCAGGTTGCGCCAAAATTGAGTATGGAATAGACGAAAATTATTTTCATCCGCCGGGAATTTCTTTTTCTTTATTAAATTATGAATTTTTTGTACATTGCAAATCAAAATGTAAGTAAATTATCTCATTTTCAACATTATCTTTAATACGCAACATATACAATAAGTCCGATGTTTTATTTCGTAACCTATTTTCGATTAGGTAAAGTAAATTCTAGGCCCGACGACAAAATGCAAAGTAACCAATTGTTTCTCTATCTTTTGCTTTGTCAATTGAAAATTAGGATAAATAATCAATTATGCAATTGCATGTGCCTAGGCAATTAGTCACTAGTAAATTTACATTAATTGACGATTCGTTTCTAAAACCGCTTGGTGCAAAATTATTGTATAGAATTCTGACACAAAATAGAATAGGGTTGAGGGACAAACCCCAAAAGACATATCTGCCTTACCTTCCCAAGAGAAAGGGTTAATCCAGGGGATGTTAATTGTGGTGAAGCCTCGTCCCAGGCACTCAACCTAACGATTCTATAACGAAGGCATTTGTTTCCTTCGAGAGAGGAAGAAGGACATATAAAAAGGCTGTAAGAAGGAGAAGAAAGTAGAGAAAAAAAATACAGAATGAGGGTTAGAGAATAGGGACTCTGTTAGACTAAGTAGGAGGTAAATTGGACGATTGGTCGAAATTACTTTGATTTTCCTTTGCGGTGAAGCATACACGCGGGAGGGTGCCAAGGAGTCTGCCTGATAACCAAAATTATATCCAGAAAATGGTGACTGGGTCTCGGACCAGAATAAATTTCTAACGCAACATCGAAATGAAAGCGAGACTCGAGAGCCAGTTTTAGAACGAATGCGTTGAAATAGGAAACAGGACAAAGTAAAACGAGAATAATGGCAAACCTAGAATCCAATTAGCCACAAAAAACATCCATTGTTTACTTTTAAGCAAAATTAGCAAGATATCTTTATGGGAAAAAACTGAATTTACTTTTGTGTATGTAAAAGAATGTTCATACAATTAGGCATTTTACTGCTAATTTGGTATATTAATGTATTGGCGAGTGTATTGGTATTGGTATTAGTATTGGTATTGGTAAATTGCTTTTTTTGGTCTCTTTGTCTTATTCGCAAGCGCATATCCTACTTTTCAAAGCTTTTGATTAGCTACAGTTTTTTCTATTCATTACATAGGTTTTTTTTCATATGCCATTAGTCAACATGTTGCAATATTATTAATGCGTTCGTTCACTTTTATTTCTATGCGGTCATGTACAATTTTATATATAATATTATTTTGAAACATTTTTGTTCTTATAATTGGAAGAACACGCCCAACTATCTATTAAATAAAAAAAGGAAAGTATACTACGAAAATAGCGTGTTTCAAGAAAAACCGCTTCTTACACAAAACGTAATGTGTTTCACAAATTTTATTTTGACCTTATTTTAACTGCATAAAGAATAATTATCCGAATAAAAAAGCTGCTTTAAAATGAATTTATCTTTTTCTAGGATCTTTCTCTCGGCTAGAATGAAGTCAACGAATAGTGAATGGTAATAAGATAAACGCGAAGCACTCGGCAAATTAAATAAAGCTGACATCAACAGCACGCACGAGGCGACGCTTCTCTGTATGACGGAAATTACGATTTCTCATTCTTCGTTGTATTATGTCATAATTTTAAATAATATTTTACTACGTAAATAAACAATTCTTTGCATTATTACGTTATTTTTGCTTCCTCATAGAGGGAGCTTTGTTTGATATTATTTTCCTTTCATACATTGATATTGTTGTATTAAACATGTTATATATTTAAACTGAAAACTTCAAAATGAAAATTTACATGCATTTACGATTTGGATAAAAAGACACGTACGTCGCTTTGGCAGATGTTTAAATTTATCAATGACAATTTAAATATTTTTTGCAAACGTTGTTTAACTGGTAATGCAATTAATATAAAACACGAATTCATCAGTCGAAAAATATTTCCTTTCAAAAGTCGCTGTAATTTATTTTTAAGTAAATGTTTCACAACCATGTGTTTCCTCATCGGGACCGATTAATCCACAAACAAAAATATATATAATTTTTATAAATAAAACAACTTTTGTTGTTCAAAAGAAAAAAAATAAGAAAATTTGTTTAACTGAAATATAAATAAAGAAACTTGATTTAAATGAAGTAGAAATTAGTAGAAAATTGTACTATTTCAGATTTATATCTTTAGGACAGATTCAAAAAATGTTTCATTATATCAAGAACAGTTTTCTCTATTTAGTGTAAAAAAAAATCGAAACAGAAGTGTATTTAGTGTTAGTTTAGAAAAACTACGTTATAAAAAAAACCTTAAGTCCGATTTCTTAAAACAGAATAATGTACGTCTTACATTTTGAAAATAATCTTATTATAGAGGCACACGGTGTAGAAAGTAATTTATGTTGTTTTAATTCAAATGAGTGTAATCTTTAGATCAAGAGTACAGTTTTAGCTTTGCATTTAATTTTAGACCACTTACAACTCTCAAAGTGTATTTTCTCATATAACATAGTACTCGCACTTTTAGTATTTAGAAATTCTTGAATGGTGAATGAAATTGTCATTGAATACTAATAAATTCAATATTTAGCATAATACTCTCATTCAAGACGGTCGTGGCCATTCAGTTCAGGGACGCAACGTTCCTTATATTAATTTCCAATTCCAGTCCAATTTTAATTATATCATAATTTAAATTCCATAAAAACATCATTTTTACATTCTCATCAATAATGAGAGTATTATTAATATCGCAATTGCACGTTTTATTATTTAATCTCCTTGCTTCATAAAATATGGACACGGTAAATATTCAAAACAAAAAAATATTGTAACCCTACATAAAAAACGTCGGAAAAATACGAAAACTTCCATATCAGAGAAAATTTCTACATATTGTTTTCGTGCAAATTTTCAAAACCAAATTTAACGTTTTTCCAAAGTAATTTACTTTGGATGTTCAAAAATCAAATTTTTAGAAAATTTCTATTTGTGTGTGTTGCTTTACATTTTTGTAAATAACAATGGAAAACAAAATAGCTAGAATAATAATTTTTTCTTCTGTATTATAATCTAGATGGTGTAACTCACCTCTAAATATTATATTATGTTATTCTTTCTTATATGTATTATTCTTTATTCATATTATATATATTCATATTATCAGGGATCACAGTCGTTTTTTCGTTCAATTTTAGGTGCAGAAGGGGATTTTTAATTTAAAAAAGGGGATTTTCTTCTGTAAAAATGGGATTTTACAAAGAAGAAAAAAAGGATAACATTGTAATATTTAAGAACTTCAAGAATTTTAGTTAATTTTTTGCTTTTAATTTAAAAGTAATTTTAAGTATTTTTAAACATTTTTAAGTATTTTAAAGTAGTTTTAAGTATTTTCAAGTATTTTTAATCATTTTAAAGTATTTGGAAGTATTTGGGAAGATTTATATGTAATTTTAAGAATTTTTAAATGTTTTGAAGTATTTTTAAATATTTTTAAGCATATTTAATATTTTGAAGTATTTTGAAGAAGGTCTGAAATATATCAAAAAGTACCCGAGTCGAAATTTGAGATCTGAAAAAGTTTTAAAAAAATACTAGGTACTGCAATCTGCGCTTGCGTGAGCAACGTGTAAGTAAAAGTCATGAAAATATTTTGAAAGGCTTGAAAATTTCCGTTTTCAGTACTATTAGTACTTCTTCAGATCA
>WNHD01004436.1:0-11203 GCA_011057455.1 Ganaspis sp. Gsp50 | reverse complement strand
CACATTTAATCGTGTTTTTATTACACACAATTCACATCAATAAAACACGGTTCTAAACATTATTTAAACACTCTTCTCACACTATATTTTCGACAGGGTTAAAGTAGCTTCTTGTTTAGCTTCGTGGAAAATCACTTTTTCGACTGGGTACTGATTTTCGGGCTTTGAATTCCCGGTTTTTCCAGGTTTAATTAATTAATAAACATAATAATTAAGTTTTAAACTTTTTTTTTAAAAAAACTGAAAATAGGTACTTTCTTTATGAGGAAGGAGTATATTTTGTATTTATAAAATAATATAGTTTCATTTTCGAAAATTAATTGCACATGAGAAATACACAGAATTGTTGTTACACATCAATTTCCCGATTTTCCCGGTTTCTAGACACTCATTTAATTTTTTTTGAGCTTATTAATCACTAAATAAATTAAAAATCATTCATTCATTAAAATTTCTTTTAAACAAGATTTTTTGTACTACTGTGCGTTAAAATCTGGACAAAGGAACATCAATATCCCAGTCGAAAAAGTGATTTTCCACGAAGCTAAACAAGAAGCTACTTTAAAGCGTTCAGGTAGTACTTGTAAAGTTAGTAAACAGCAGAAAGAAGCGATTAGAAGCATTCAAGAAGCCTATTGTGGCCGCTTTTACGCTTTAAATTGTAACCTTTCTATCAACTTCATGAAGCATTTTTGAATGCTTCATACAAAACTAAATAAAGCTCGTATATAGCGTTAAGCAAGCTGAAAGATAACCTGTATGGTGCGTGTTTCAATAATCTATAATAACGTAAAAGAGATTGCACGACTTGTGGAACCTATCGAATTGAAAACAAAATTGTTACAAAAAAACCACTACAGATTAACAAATAAAAAGTTACATTATTTGTGAAAAAATATTACAAAACAGCGAAGGCTGCATGAACTAAAAGTCATAATAATTATCAAATGTTTAGAAACCTACGATATTGAGGTTAGGTTTCAAACAGTTTAAAAAAATGTTTAATCTTAAAATTATAAATTAAAGTGACATCAGTTAAGAAAATGAAATCCATACATACATACATACATTTATTTCAATAAAATACCTTCACATTCCATCCTTCTTGAATACTCAAATAAATTTAAATGTCAAAACTGTAGCATATTGATATCTCATTAACTAATAATTTATTTTTATTTATTAACTCCGTTTAATATAACTCTACGTTTAATAACATAAGTATATAAATTTAAGTTTTAAATACTTCTAACTTTACTAAACGTATCACTAATTAATCGTAAATTACAATTTCCATTTTTAAATGCAAATATGGACAATAAAATGTAGTAGATATTTTTTTAATAGAGAAAAATTAAGTTTTAAATTGAATGAAAAAATGTTTATTTTAGATTGTAATATTTTTTAAAATAAAATTTATAGTCTATTATTTAATAATCATTATTTTACGTATTTACGTATAATAAAACTATTCCATTGCTTATAATTGCTTATGATAACAATCTTAAAATAAAAATAATAATACTCCATAATAAAACTGTTGAAAATTGTTATATATTTTTTATCATTAAAACAATAAAACTGAAAGTCAAAATATTATTGCATCGTTTGTTTAACAATAACAGTGTTTTTAAAATCTAAAATACTTTATACTTCATGAGAGGATTCTTCGAATGTTAACATTCAAACAAAAAAAAGTTGAACTGCAATTATTTTAGCTTTGTTAAGACTTCTATGAAACTACTTTTAAACAAACACAATTTCTGTATCTTTATTTATTAAGTTGTCTTGCTGTTCAGGATTCAGATTGGATTCTAATGTGTGTTCCATTACGGCAGGAGATGAAACGCTTAAGATGTCAAGATTTTCTTCAGTTTGTTGATTCTTGGTTCTATAAAAATATAGTTGTAATATTAAATATATATAAAAAAAACTAAATAATATGAAATATATGTATAACCATTTTTTTAATAGAGAAAAGTAAATGGTTTTTATAATTTATAGTAGTATTTACTTTTTTTTAACGAGAGACTTGGGCATTGTCAATAACGACTTAGATTTTTTTTTTAAAAGTTCTGAGGAAGGATGTAAATTTGTATTTGTCCTAGGTTTTTTCCTTCTTTCTGGCAACTGTACTCCATTTTCTATTTGCTTTTTTCTAAATTGTCTGTACATATTATCTGCTTTATCAGATAAATTGGTTCCAACTTGAGAAATAAGAGTACTTTCATTTTCCTGTAGGAACTTGCACTGCAGCTGAGCAAGTTCATTGTCAGGTCTTTTTAAAATGAAATTTTGTAGTTTTCTGATACGACGTTTTAGAAAGTCTTGAAAATATACTAAAATTCAAATTAACAACATCTTAATAATTAAAACAATAACTTTATAATTTACATTTCATTATATCCACATAATCATTATTATTACTTATATACCCTATTACTACTTATTGAAGCTCTTCACCTTTCGCAATGTTCAAAAAAGTTGGAGGGAAAGAAAGTAAGTCCTCATAGCGAGGACTAACTCTGTATAACATGGCATTTTCTTCACCAAATGTGCCACGCAATAAAGCAAGAAGCCAATCAGATATTTCTGTACATGTATTCATTGTTCTCCAGCAAACATCACTGCACGAAAATTGATCACCTAGAGTAATCTGTAAAAGTATAGTAAGATTTTGAAATAGTAAAAGAATTTATAAGAATTAATTATTTTCTGTTACAATTATAAAGTTAATTTACTTACTCTACCATCAATCACTGCTTTTCCATAAATTAATTGTTGATTTGAGTTGATTGGATTTGAATCCGAATTATTATTCAAGACCCATTCTGTAAAATATAATTTACTGAAACAATTAGATGTATAATTAAGAAAATAAGCGATACATTTAAATCTTCCGCGACTGGCAGTCTCTAGATGTTCCATAAGTAAACAAAAATCATGTGTATACCCTTGCTGCCGCACAAATATTATATTTCAAAATATCAAATGCAAAAGTAGATAAAAACTCACCAAGTAATATGTCTAGTTTTTTATGTAGATTTATAAGAGAAACTTTGACAGCTTTCACTTCTGTGAAAAGATCATTGTTTAATGTGGTGGAAGCAAATGAAAAATCATGAAGATTTTCGATAACAGTAGATGTACTTAAAGGATCTTTAAGGTTTGGTTCAGACAGATGTGAAGAATTCATCAAAGGGTTAGAAGGCACTTGATTAGAAACAACTGAATTAGGAGGTAACTCAGATAATATTTCTGAATGAATCTCTTCACTGCTCCTGGCTGTGGTTTTATTCATGAGTACGAACTGACTCCACTCAACATCCGCATTTTCCTTCGTGTGTTCCTCCTGCTTTTTCTATAAAAGAGACAAAAATATTTAAAAGCTCTCTTAGCTCTATTAAGACATTTAAATACGTTGAGAATATTAAAAAAAACATTACGAGAAGTTTATTTCTTTTAACAATTTCTGGGTCTTCATGTTTTCGGTTTGTTTGACGTTTTCTTTTTATTCCTTGCTTTGTAGAAATCGCTCCCGTTAAATTAGTGTCAATATCTTCTGTAAGAAATGATTTTTTCTGCTTAGAGATAATCGTCTCTGCCATTTCCAAAGTTGCCTGCAGCATTGCTTCTTTTCTCATTTCCTCCTGAAAAAATTAGTTAATTGTTTCAACCTTATAAAAAATATGGTTAGCAAAATTCTTACGAAATATGTAAAAATGTTTATTATGAATTTGAAAACAAAACCTATTATATTTTAAATAAATGATCTTTAAAAACTATCAATCCTCCCTTTTTAGAAACTGAAATATTAATTGAAATTATTTTTTACAAAATGTATGCAATAATTTTTTATAATTAAACAATATTCTAAGACATTGAAACAAAATAAAATTTATTGAAAAAAATATTTTTGCCGTTTGTTTCATTTTTATAAGAATATTGTTCATTTCTAAAACTGAATTGTATATGAATATTTTGTGAACAAAAATTTCCCAATAAATATTTCAGTTTCCTAAGAGGGCAGCTGTACCGTCAAAAACGTATTCAGTTTTTGAAGTTTTAACCTGCAAATAAAAAACTTCGGGAAAATTTATAGTTTTTCAGGATCATTTGAGTGCTAACGTAAGCCATTTTGCCAAATTTTATTATTACATTTTGATCAATAATTGAAATATTCTCTTCAGTTCCGGATGATAACAAAATAGGTTCCGAAGAAGCTTTTCTCAAATTTTCCAAAGCTTTCTCCCGTATTTTGATGTCGCAATTCTTTAAAAATGCTTTTCTGGAACATTCGGCACCTGATTGTGAAGCTAAAAAATAATCTAAATTAATTAATTAAAAACTATGTTTCCTAAAAAGCAAAAAAATTTAAATCTCACTTTTTTACACAGGTATTACATTTTTATTTGCATATAGTAAACTTTAAATTTGATAAATTCTTACTTCCAATTCCTTCCAAAATTGCACCATATGTTTCTGATTTTCCTTCTGCATTCCAGGAAGATGTTTTTATTTTATAAACAAATGTAGGATCATAATCCATTAAATTGTTTGGCTTAAAATGCTTTACTTTTCTACACGATACTACCTCCTTTTGATGGTCAGCATATCTTACCGCAACCCACCAATCCTTGTATTGTTCAATTTCAATCATTGTTAATGATAAAATGTAATCACCTTTAGAATAATCCAGGTACTTTCATCAATTCCTTTTCGTACTTTTACTGTGTCATTCGGGTAAACACTAAACACTGCATTGACTTATAATGTAAGGTTACTTTATTAATCATTTTCGATTACTGCGCAGCTTTTGCGTAATGCGGCATGTGATTTAACCATTAGAATACAGTTCCCGGTTTTCCCCTGGTTTTTCAGATTCTACTAAGGGTACATTCATAGGTCATTGTTTCTCAGTTTCTGTGCAAATGTTGCATGCAGTAGCTGTGACAATACCATAAATATTCCATTGCGCAAGTGAAGTGCGCAACTTTGAAAATACCGAAACAATATGGCTACTGTTTACTTGGGCACTGTATAACTGTCATGACTATTTTAATTGAAATCTGTGTCATTTACTTTTGAATGTTAGCAAGAACCATTTAAAACAAAAGAAAAAAAGTAATTTAATAAAAAAAACTAAAAAAATGTTGCCACGAAAAAGATATTTATACAACAAAGAATATGAAATGCCCGTTCGAACCAAACGACGAAGAAAACAGGTTAATTTCGTTTTATAATGTTAAACAAGGTTATATTTTCTACATAGAAATGTTATTCAAGTGATTACGTTTTCAACATTTTTAAATTTTCTAATTGTACACTTTTAAATTGTATCTTTTAGGTTGACATCAAAGATTTAGAACCTAATAATACATTTAAAATGGAAACACTTTAGAGACGAATCCTTTGTTTGAAGAGGTAAATATATACCTTTATTTTAATTTTTAAAATCTTTTTTATAAATAATAATATGACATTTGGTAAAATGTATTTTTAGATTAATTTCGCTATTACGTTTCCTGTAGTATTTTGATTAATTGTTAAATTATTGAATTCTTGTTCATAACCTAATTTTGAAAATAACTAATTTTTTGTTATTCATAACAATCGCAAGATAAATTTAGAATTTCAGATACATTTATTTTTACAAACTTTTATACCGGTTACTTTTACTCGTTTATGTAATATTAAACTTTTATATAAAATTAAAAGAATTGTCTAGATAATATTCTTTTTTACTGTGAAATTTAATTTTACAGAGGCTGCCTACAGATAATATCACATCGAATAAACCATTAAATTGTGGAATAGCTGCTTCTACTAGTAGCAAAATTCCATTATCTATGGAGGTATTCTTTAATTTATTTACAATTTTCTATTTACATTTATTTATAAGATAAATATGTATCAAATATCGTCGGAAAGTGTAGATGTGATTGTTCTTTTGTCACTACAAAAATTCCATTTTAAAATTTTAAAATTACTCTGTAAAATAAGTTAAATTTTTTTTAATCCACTAAACTAAATTTAAAATTGGTGCAAAATATTTTTAAAAAAGTTCAATTCTTGAAGAATATTTTTTTTATATTAAAGAAAAATTACACAACAATCTCTGACGGTAATAGATATTTTTATACTTATAACATACATATTATAAGAAAAAAATACTTGGTAAGTATATTAAAAGTATATCAAAAGCACCTAAATTTTATTAGCTAAATATTTTCTTATCAGTGTGCATCTAAAATTTTATTTATCACGTAGAATTATTATTTCAAATCTTATCTTTCATTTTTATTATAATTTATTGTAGGATGCAAGCTGTGATGCTGAAAAGCAAAAAGAAGGAAATAGAATTCCAAAACCTTCAACTTCAAACCCAAAGAAAACAGTTAAAATTGAAGAAAATCAAATTTTATTAGATACACCTTTATCTGAACATACTTCAATAACAAAAGGTGACGCTTTAATAATGTGTTTATCACTGGGGCTTCGACATTCTCTTTCCTGGGCCGCAATGACAGATATTCTAAGTTTGATAAACACACTTTTCGGAGAAGAAGTTGTTAAATCTTCAAAATATTTTTTCTTGAAATATATGGAAGCAGGAAATAGCAAAATTACTTACCACTTGTACTGTCCTAATTGTGAGCGTTATCTAGGAAGAAAAGAGAATATAGAAGTAGCGTTAGGATGCAAATGTGGAAAAGAATTAAAAGATATAGAGGATGCATCCAGTTATTTCCTTTCGCTTAATTTAAGTAACCAAATTCAAGAGTTTCTGCAAGATACCACTTTTGTAACCAATCTTCAAACACATCGATTTGACAGGAAGAAAATTAATCCCGATGCGTATGAGGACATTTATGATGGCGAAATTTATCAAACTTACAGTGCGCCAGGTCAGATTTTAAGTCACTGGTATAACATGTCATATTCACTTAATACCGATGGCTTAAGTTGGTGGGAAATCAGGAAAACAAACTTGCTGGCTTATATATGTACAGATAAATGAATTGCCTCACAAACTACGATCAAAGTACATGCTTCTGGCTGGCATTTATGTTGGAAAGAAGGATCCGAATATGAAGATTTTCATGTATCCCTTCGTCGAAGAAGCCAATCTTTTGTCAACAGTGGGTATCACTTGGATGTATAATGGAAAAATAATTAATAGCAAGTTAATTCCACTTAATGCATCTGTTGACACACCAGCTAGAAGTAAAATGTTAAATATGACAGCTTTCAGTGTCAGTTTTGGATGTACTATTTGTCTTGTAAAGTCTGAAAGTACAAAGAGTGGTCTTCGATATACAGTTAATGTAAATAGTTTCAGTGAACGAACCCACGAAGGAATTATTTCTGATGCAAAAGTGGCACACCAAAACAGAGCTAAAATTAGCAACAAAAAAAAATGCTTTGTTAGAGGTGTTAAGGGTCCAATTCCTATTCATAATCTAAAATACTTCGATTTAGTAAAAGGTGCCAGACCCGATATTATGCATAGCATTTTCTTAGGAAATGGGCGCCATATAACAAAAACCTTCAGTGACGGAGTTGGAAAAGAATATTACATTGGCTCTGATGTTAAAAAAATGTCTATTAATGAGAAACTTTTGTTTATTAAACCACCTTCATCAGTTTTACGACTTCCAAGAGACATAAATACCAGCAATTTGTGGAAAGCTAGTGAATGGAGAGCTTGGATCTTATTTTATTCTGTGCCTTGTTTGTATGGCATTATTCCCGATAAATATGTTATTCATTTTGGAATGCTGTCGACAGCTCTTCATATTATTTTAGGAAAGTCTGTTACAAAAACTGATTTGGAAAAAGCACATCTTTTAATATTAAGATTTGTTTTTCTTTACCAAGAGTATTTTGGTAAAACTGAAATGGTATTTAATATTCATCTCCTATTGCACACTGTAAAAAGTATTGAATATTTAGGACCTGCCTGGACACATACGGCTTTTGGTTTTGAAGGATATAATAAATATTTACATCAGTTGCAGAAAGGAGCATCGTCTATTGCAAAAGAAATTGCTCGTAAATATTTAGTGTTTCGCTCCTTGCCGTTTTTGTGTGATAAGTATGCTTCATCAGAACAGGCGATTCAATTTTGCGAGAAAATGAGTGATAGATCTCTTAAAGAATTTCATCGCATTAAAAATGTCGTACTTGTTGGTAAAGGCAAGCAGGTATCTCTCAATCCTGAAGAGAAGCAGTCCATTTCATCTATCGGATGTGCATACTCTGAAAATGTATCTAGTCACGATAAATTGATTTTAAAAGGTGTTTCTTATTCTGTCGCTTCTTATTCTCGTTCAGAAAGAACTGATGATAGTTTTATTATGATCCAGAGAGAAAGTAAAGCTAGAATTGACAAAATATTTAGAATCATTGAAAAGGACGAACATTCTGTAATTCTTCTGGTTAGGGAAATAATTGTTGATGAAAAGCCGCTTTTCGACGATGAGTATGGAAAACAAATTCCTCATCAACGTGTTATTGGAGATGGTCAATTGCTAGTTATAAGACCAGAAGACATATCGGGGCAATGTGTTGCAATTTATTTACAAAACAATCAAAAATACATTTGTGAAATGCCGTATGGTTGTTACGATTCATCTTAACCTTTAATTTATATCAAAATATTTTAAATGCAATAAATATTTATATTCTTAGATATAGTTGTGTATTTGAATTCTTTTTATCATGTTATCCTTCAAATCAAACTTCCATCAAATTATCAATTATTTTAGTCCAATGCATTTTCTTTGCCATGATAACATTTTTAATTTTGTAAAAATATATTTTTAGAAAAAAAATAATATATATTATTTAAAATAAATATTAAATTTTTTTTTCCTAAAAAACCAAAATTAATCATTTCTAACTTCATAATTAAATGATGATATAAATAAATGGAATGTATTGTATTTTTCATTAAATTACTATACTATAGTATAAACTTTTGTTGTAAATAAATCTGGAATTAATATTGTCAAAAATACATTTTATAAGCCTGAAGGTTTAAACCTAACCTATACACGTTTCACTCTCTAACCTTGAATATGTCTATTTAATCTATATTTATAAAATAAAAACTAAAAGGTACATGAGCGAATACTATTTATTGGCTTAAAAAATTCTATTTAGTCTATTTTATAAATAAAAAAAACATCAACATAATTCGTTAAAAAGCCTTGTAAAAATTAAACATTTTTTAAACCAAAAAAATTTTAAAACCAAAATTTGAATAACGAATATAAAAAATTCTTTTGTAAATATTATTAATTAATCACGTTACATTTTAAATGTTATATTGCATATCAAATACACTTAATTACGAAATTTGTTAGCATATATACTGAGATGATTAAGAGGTTAAAAAGGAATAATGTAGAAAGCTTTCAGCAAGTTAATAAGAAACCAGCTTTAAGCATTTAAGAAGCGTAAGGAAGCATATTCAGAGCTGTCACACGGCAAACTTTCAGGAAGCTAATACGTAGCTTTTAAATGCTTCCTTACAGTTTTTCGAAAGCTAGCTGACCGCTCTAGGGAAGCATTACTTTTTCGACTGGGATTCTAATTCTTAAATACATAGTTGCACAAAACATTATGTATGAAACACACATTTTTTAAGTTTCAAAAGCATTCAGATTCTGCAAATATTTAACCACCTACAAAACTCAAAATTGTATAAGGTCCCTGAAAGAAGTTACAAAATTCTAAAAAGTAGGGAGTTGCAGAAAAACGGCATTTTCGAAATAGAATATTTATATTTAAATAAATATATTATTCAACTAATTTATAATACTGGTAAAAATTCTAATACATCACATTTTTGTTTTAAATAATAACGAATGTTATTATAGTTGAAAAACCTTTTTTGCACTTTCAAACCATTTTACATACTTTTTCTATTAAAATATTAAAAAATAGTTTTGAGATAAATAATTTGACCTTCACTTTGTCAACACTTAAAAAATATAATATTCTTATATTAGTATAATAAAATTTTATACAAAATATGCTCACTACGGCCTCGACAGGTAATGGGTCCCTTCAATTTAGTATTTTAAGGTTTTAATATCATTGCATTACTTCTTTATTACTTTAATATGTTATTAATTCTACATTTATAATTACTGTACTTACTTCCAACCATGCCAACAGCTGCTAAACAATAGTTTTTTTTCCACATAAAACATGAAACTGTTTAGTTTTTATTTGTTTCAGACCAAATTTTTGGATCCGATTTACACTGACAATTTCGGTGTTGCGGTGTTTTTTATTAATATTTTTGCACGCACTGATATATTTTACATAAGCAAAAGACATTATTCAATTCTATACATACACGCGTACTGGGAAATAAAAGATTCACAATAATTTTACGAATAGGCAACGCAACGTGGTGGTATCAAAAGCCGGCCGGTGGAAAAAAATGTGCGAAACAGAAGACGTTCTGCGTTCAACGCTATTAAAGTCGCAAGCTACTACGCGTGCATCAAATAGGTCCTATGAACTATCAATATTTATGCTTGTTTTACATAAAAGGTAACAATATAATTATACAGAAAATTTTAAGTAAATAAGACTATATATTCATAATTAAATTTTTAAACTACTGTTACTGTTTTCAATAATGAGGAGAGTAATCATAAAATTTGTTGGTATTTTGAAATATATTCATGTATGTCACGTGGGTTTAGTCTAAGGTAAGGTTGGAGCGTATTAGACATTATTATTGGGCCTGCACAGTAAAACATAAAGGCGCATTCAGACTTCAGCTGCACGCCAGCCAGCCAGCCGTAACGTAAGACGGGGCAAGGGGAGAACACAAGTGTGGGTTTATACGTATAAACTCACACTTGTGTTACTTAAATATTAAGCAAAAGTTCAACATTTAAATCAACTAAGTAAGTTTTGTTTTTTAAAAATATAATATTGTTTTAAGAGTTTTCGATAACAAAGGCCAAACATAACCTCCAAAAAATGTAATGAAAAAGGTTAATTAAACAAACGCGACATACTTTTATCAATTAATGCAAGTGTGATCCTCCGATGGTTCGAGAATTGTTCACCCACACCCAGGCGGAACGATTCTGCGGAAAACGTACCACGGAAATTCTGTAAGGAAATTCCGTACGGAATTCCGTACAGAATTCCGCAAATTTTCCGCACCCCT
>WNHD01004435.1:0-11204 GCA_011057455.1 Ganaspis sp. Gsp50 | reverse complement strand
TTGACACTTTTATGTAAATTTTCTATAAAATTTTTTTTTTCGTTTTTGTTTATATTCATTGACCAAGTCAAAACAATTAAATTGAACAATTTTCATAGATAACCAATTATTATTTTCAAAATTAATATATTAAATAAGCTGAGACGGCAAAAATTCCCACTTTTGTAGAATCACCCG
This sequence comes from Ganaspis sp. Gsp50, assembly GCA_011057455.1. Lineage (NCBI taxonomy): Eukaryota > Metazoa > Arthropoda > Insecta > Hymenoptera > Figitidae > Ganaspis > Ganaspis sp. Gsp50. The sequence continues at coordinate 11,027 of WNHD01004435.1, read as the reverse complement.
TATGTTATAGATTTTATGCAAAAATATACAAATTGCAATTTTAATTTGAGAAAATTAATTATTGTTAATTTAATATCTTCATGTACAAACAAAATAATTATTTTAACCTTTTGAATCTAAAATTCAGTACTTAGTGCATTTTTTTGCAAGACTGGTTTTAAGACAAAAATTTTACTTCTTTCAATTTCAGTCTGAAAACAAGCTAATTGTTAGCCATTTTTATTTTTAAATATAAAACCTTTCAGACTTTGTTTTCAGTGTAAAGGAAAATAACAAGTAATAAGGAAGTAAGAAAACAATTGTAAATAATAAAATAATTATGGATATGAAAACAATTATATTTATAAATAAATAAACAATTAAATACAACAATTATACAAAAATAAACAATTATTTTTAAGAAAAGAGAAGAATAAGAAGATAATAAAAATGCGAACAGATGAAGAACAATACGAAAGTAAAAACAAAATAGTCAGAAACAGTAAAAGAAAGAAAATCAGGATCAAAGTGCCGAGTAAAAAATAAACAGACCTAGAACAAATATTCTTTGACTTTTTTGTTGCTTTGAAAATAGGCGAGAAAAAGTGACAGACTCGTTTCTAGAGTGAAAATAAATCAAGCATTTAAACTCATTTGTAACGCGCCCTCGAAGGAATATAACTTATAAGTGCCAATTTAGAAATCTTTTCTATTATTCCGCTCTTCATTCAAAGATGATGAGAGTCTTTTAAAGAGAGGAGGCAAATGGAAAAAAGATAATAAGAAAATAAGAAGAAGAACGCTTTTCGACGAGGCTGTACTCGTTGCCAGAGAGGTGTGACTATGTTTGAATACACTGTTGATTGGGCCATAAATGTGTCTCTTGAGCACAAACACTTCTTTTTTCGTTTTAGTCATTTTCTTAAATGCCGAACATAGTCAAAGGCCACACACAAGCTGGTGACTTCGAACTGTTTGATTGGTACCTTTTTCGGCATAACGTCCCGTGACACAATTGAATTCTCCTTTTGCCAAACGCTCGTGCTTTCTTAGAATTTTTCCCTGCTTTTTGTCCCATCCTCAAGGACCTTTAATTTATTACAAATGTGCCGAATCGCAACCATTGGAAAATTCGTTTCTTTATAAAGTAGCAAATGCGCCATCGAAGCAAATGTGCCCAAAACACAGAAGTGCCAAGGAATTAAAGATCTTAAAGAAAAATTATTATAATATCTACAAACTGAGACAAAATTATATTCAAATAAGAGCTACAAATAATTTCCACGATGAATTCTACAAGTAAAATTTTTAAACTGAATTTAATTCTCTACGATTTTGCATGTTAAATTCGTGATAGAGAAAAGAACACATTGTTTTAAAACTTATTATTCATCAAACTGTTATTCGAAAACATTTTCTTTTTTATTACACTTTTAGAAGTAAAAAAATAAAATTTTATTGTTCAGGCTAGAAACTTGATTCTTATTAACCCAATAAGAAGCGAGGAATTAAAAGAAATTAAAATTTTTCAATTTTTATCAATTCCATTTCTGTCCAATTCTTTTGTATCCAGTGGGAGTGCTAGAAAATAAATTTAGATTAATTCCTTTCAATTTCAATTTAATAAGTTACGCAGAAAAAAATTTGATTGTTTGAAGAATTGAACTCGAGTTCTCTGCGCACAAGTCAGGAAACGTAGCTGTTGAGCTATTGAAGTTTTACTACAATAATTGAGTTTAATATACCTTCATATTTAAACTTACTTCAGTAGTTTGGAATTCAAAAGAATTGTTCATATTGTATTCTTTTAAATTCCAAAATATTGTGAATACTTAACGTTTTGGAATTCGAAAGAATTGTTTCTATTAAATTCTTTTAAATTCTAGAATACTGAAAAAATTAAGGAAATGTTAAAATGGAATATATTAGAATTCGTTTCTAATACAAAACTCAAACCTATCAGAGAATACTGTGGAATTTCATTTATTTATTTATTGACAGAAATGGAATTGGACAGAAATGGAATGCAAAAGGATTGAATAAATTTCATTGTTCGTAGAAAACCCAAACTTTTCAATTCTTTTCAATTTCTCGCTTCTTACTGGGAATAAATAAATAGTTACCATCTTTTAAAGTTAGTAAAAGCTAGTAAAAAAAAGAAATAAAGAAAAGAATGAAAGAATAAAAAGAATAAAAAGAAAGAAAAGAAAAAGAAGGAAAAGAAAAAGAAGGAAAAGAAAAAGAGAAAAGAAATAATTGAAGAGGAGAATTTTCTCCATCGCAGAGAGCATTTAATGACAACAGGAATTAAATGTCTAATCGAAAATATTAATCAAAAATTGTCAGACAGGTTTTTAGTGTAAAAGGTAGCGTCAATGCGTACCAAATTAAGCATTCGCATAGCTCAAAAGCGTATCATGTAGGCAGTTTCCATTGAAAAAAAGTTGTGTCCAATGACTCAGCTTCACAAGATTACAAGTTCACGTTCACGTCAAGGTGAGACTGCAGCCATGCTCTCTTCTCGGTTATAATGATCGTACAATGACACCAAATTACTCGACCCGGCATTCTGGCCCACGCACATTGCGCATGCGCTTAAAAAAGCTGCTGCTGGCTGCGCGTAATTTTAAATGTCTCTGCCATCTTGCCGAGAATTACGCGCCACTGTTCAATGGACACTAAATTAGTCGCGTGCGTAAACTCGCGTATCTTACAGCTGACAGAATCTTCTGAATTATAATGGTACCTGCGACACGTTTTATGGCGTCACAAACTTCCCAACAAAATAAAGTTCCTGGAATAAAATAAAGCCAAGAAAATGCGAGCGACGTCCACCTAATTTCCGGGGGCTGCCAAAATGTTTATGATCTTATGCAAAACATGACGGAAAATGTAAAGTATAATCCTAAGTCAGTTTAGCCAAAAGAGACTGACCCAGAAATTACCTACATTGTTACTCGATCACATAAATTATCACCACGCGCTCACGTTTATTCTATTCTAAACTGTATATTTTATAATAGTTGGGTTTTTTGTTCGCTTGAGATTTTGTAAAAACATTTTCGAATGACTATTGTGAATGCGAAACTTTCTTTTGGAAGTTTGTGGTGAGTGTTAAATCATTTGGATAGGAGAATTATTGTTGTAATATTTAAATGCAAATTATTGTTCTTGTATTATTTGAATCTTATTTTTATAGCCTCATTTGAATGTTTGATTTAAAAATAGAATTTTAGAGGGAAATGATTTATGCGCATTGTTTTTGCTTCCTCATAGGGAAGCATTGTTTATAACATTTTTAGTTCTTAAAAATATATTTATGCTTGATTCGATGTGCTTGTGATTCGGAAGATTTTATTTTATTTTATAGATTCGTCATTTTTTATCACTGTTCCTGATACGCAGTTTTTCATTCAACTCTTTTGATTCAACATATTTGACTCCACGCTTTTTGTTTAAAGATTTTAATTCAATGCTTTTAATTCAACGGTTTTTATTCAACTCATTTAATTCAACGGTTTTGATTCATCTCTTTTGCAGTGCTTTTGGTTCAAAGATCTTGATTTACTCTTTTGATTCAACGCTTTTGATTTATCTCTTTTGCAATGCTTTTGGTTCAAAGATTTTGATTTACGCTTTTGATTCAACGCTTTTGATTCGACTCTTTTGATTCGACTCTTTTGATTCAACGCTTTAATTTGACTCCACGCTTTTTGGTTCAAAGATTTCGATTAATCGTTTTTGATTCAGCGCTGTCTTATTAATTCACTGTTCTTAATTCGCCATCTTTGAATCACCATTTCTGATTCACTGGTTTTGATTCAACGCTTTTGATGATCTATTTTTAATCCACTGTCCTCAGTCAATTGCTTTTGAATTGCTGTTTTTGATCCACTGTTTTTAATTATCTGTTTCCAAAATTCACTACTTTTGATTGATTGTTCTTGATGCGCTGATTTTGACTCAAAAACTTTACGAGTCAGTGTCATAATCCAGTGGCACTTTATTGATTGAGGTTTAGAAACCTGCAGAAATCGTGGGAAATATTTTTTTTATGATTTATGGGTTGACATGCTTTTTTGGTAAAGTTACATTTTTGACAAAGATGTTTAAAGAATATGTAACAGAAAAGATGAGAATTGAACCGGTACTTTGCTTGAAAAGATGATCGAGAATCATTCGAAACATCGTGTGAATGCTCAGTGATTCTCAGAACTCTGACAACCCGCGGGCAATGGGTGGTCTCATCATATACGCGAGGTCCCGAGAAATGCACTTCTAATTGTAAGTGGTCCATTGCATTTTGTTACACAATCAAGTCCCATTAATCATCTTTAAAATTAGCGAACCCATGTTAATAAATATTCCATTAAAGTCTAAGCAAAAGTAGCTGCTGTCAAGACTAGAAAATATTATAAAAAAAATATTAATATCTACAGGATCAAAAAAATGCTTGGCCGATAATTAGTTAACATAACAACATTTCAGAGAGAATTTGTTTGTCATTTTGACTTACAAAACATATCCACACCGAATTTCATGTTTATCGTTTTTTCTGAAGCATGTTTCGTTAAATAATTCCAATTATTTAACAAAACAGAAACGAAATCTCTCCTGCTGTGAAAATAAAAAATGATTGATCTCTGGAATTAAATTCCTCGAGGATGTTGACAGACACTTCAATTAATCAACCTGCCATTTTTGCGCTTATGAGTATTTCAATGTCTCATTAATTCATTGGATCCTGTTAATGATCGTCAAGCCTGTAATTTGAAATCGATAGTAATTTTTGAGCAGCAATCAAAACGCATTCTTTGTATCGAGTGTATGTTGAAGCATGTCTTTATAAATGTAATAATATTATTGCTGATGTCACTGACCCACCTGGTTGTTATAACGGGAAACTCTTCAGGTGTTGAATTCATTAGGCTGGGTCGATTTAACTCATAAAGCGCTTTAATGATGGACAAATCACTCAAATTTGTATGAACCTCAAATAGTTAACGAATCATTTTATTTTTAAACCTGCACTGATATTTTTATATAATTGATCTAGTCAATAATATAAAAATTTCTCATTGTGTGCCAGAGTTTTCGTTGGAGATTGAAGATTCGAGGATTTGATATGGTTTAGTCATTCTGTCTTTGATCCGTCTATTAACCCGCTTATTAATCCGGTTATTAGACTCTTTATAATATTAATTTAAGTATACTAGTAATCGATCTATTTATCTATGAATCTATCTATCAATAAACCATTTCTTCGTCTCTACAAAAATTTATTCTACACATTTATAGATAAAAAAGAACCTACACAAAAGGCATGCCATTTTCGGTTTTTATAATAATAAAAAAAATAAAAAAATCTATCAATCTTTCTGAGTCGCTTCACTAAAAGGTTTATTAAATAAAAACTTTCATTTTACGTTTCGACAGAAAATCCGCCCTCTTCGAAACATAAAGCAGTGCATGTAAATTTTACATGTAAAATTAAAATCCTTATTGCGACAATTGTAAACACAAGATGTGCTAATAATAAGAATTTTACACTCTTTTATGTTCTGAAGAGGACCAATTTTCAACGTAAAATAAAAGGTACTTCTTTAATTTAATAAATCTATAAATGAAGTGATTCGGATTGATAGATTTTTTAACCTTTGGAATAAAGTTTTAGATACCGAGTGATAAATTTTTCTGTATCCTAAAAAATAATACAATTTAAATTTTTTACGGATAATTTACAACTGAGACTTGAGGAATAATGTTCGAGATGGGTCGAAAAACCCGTTCATAAGCTAGTTAGCACCTCTTAGGACCAGAGGTGCAGGAATCAAGACTCGGATTTTGAATCTGACCGGCGTGCCAACCGGGTACAATGACGTATTGTAGTTAAATCAGATTCAATTTGGGACCTATTGAAAATTACGCTTAATAAATTATTTGGGCAATTCATAAATCCTTCGCGCCAAGCCAACATCTCTCGAGTTTGGAGGAATGAGAAGTGCCAGTCGAGAGGTCTAATGGACTCGAATTTTTTGAAGTCTATGTATCACACATACTTGATTCACGCTCATCTCGTACTTACATGCGTAAATTACAAATTAGTAGGCCGTTATAAATCATATCTCGATCCTTCTTCAAATTTTCGCCCCTACTAGGAAACGTGGATAACAAAACAGGAAACAAAGTATTTGCAATTTTAATACATTATTTAAAACTTATTTACTCATATTTCTTTTGTTTTTTTTTTATTCTTATTTATTCTTTAGTACTTACTTTTCCTTTAATTCTTATGTTTCCTTTAGCTCCTATTTTTCTTTTAGTTCTTATTTTTCCTTTAGTTTTTATTTTTCATTTAGTTCTTATTTTTCTTTATTTCTTATTTTTCCTTTAATATTTTTATTCCCTTTTCTTTTCTTATTCCTCTTTCAGTACTCATTCTCCATTCGTTCCTTATTCCTTTTTTAATATTTAATTTGCTCCAAGTATATTTATCACGTATTTAGAGACCTTTTTCAAAATATGCTTTAAATGGCATTATATTCTAATCAGGATTAAAAATACGAGAAGAGGGAAGATTGAAGAAGCTAGAATTGAAATATTAGAGAATTTGAGTGTTTGTGTATGAGATTATAAGATAGTTATTTCTAAAAGGCAATAATGTGAGTGAAAGAGTTAATAACGAGCACTAAAGCGATCCCTTTGACGGCGAATGAAGAGTGATGAGGGATCCAGGAGAATGCGTGACAGCTTATGCGATTTAGAAGAGGGAGTTGGGCGCGTGTCCGAGAATCGGAAGGTATTCTATTGATCTGCACAGATTATACGTTCTCTTTGGAAAAAGTGACATCCTTTGTGCCATATCCAGTGGCGTGTTGAGCCTGCAACAAATACAAACCCTCACGAATCGTCAACCTACCAACAATTGATTAATACCATACATACAGAAATTATTTACTATTTACTATCCATTCTCTTCATTTGCCTTTTCCGAATCTCCATTCTTTCCATCTCCAATAGTTGCATTCAATTCTATAAAAATCCCTCTCATTGTAAACAGTTTTTAATGTCAATTGGATTTTTAGTCATTTCAATTTTAATTATTTCAATTTTAATTATTTCAATTTTAATTATTTCAATTTTAATTATTTCAATTTTAATTATTTCAATTTTAATCATTTCAATTTTAATCATTTCAATTTTAATCATTTCAATTTTAATTATTTCAATTTTAATAATTTCAATTTTCACTGTAATCTCAATTTACAATGTATAATTAAATTGCTACTGTCATTTGCATTTTTCCTGTCAATTCAATTTGCAATTATTTTTCAGCGTCTCATAAGTGTACACTGACAGTTCAATTTTTTTAACTGAATTTCCAAACGTTAATTAAATCGTTAATATTTTTTAATCCTACTTCTGCATTCCGAAAATCCCGGACGTGCTGTTCAGAAAAATAACAATTAGTCTAGGAATAATCAACATTTAATTTTAAACTTATGGGAAAATAAACAGCAGAGTGACTTTTAGGAAGATCAACATGCCTGTTTATTATTGTATTGTGAAATTTTGAATTATTGTATTGTGAAAATAAACTGAGAGATCGTGCCGAGGTACGAATTTTCGCAGGGTCTTAAAGGATTTCGGAAAAGTCTGTTTTGTGGGATGAGGAGATGGAATTAGAATTTGCCTGGTGGTTGTTTTTAGAGGACGGGGCAGACAACAAGCCACGAACAAGGGACTGACACGTTCAGAAACAATCGTAGACGATCAACGAGCCTGTAATTAGTGCAGGATCCTTTTGGAAATTGACCGCCAGACAGTTTTTCTCCAATTCCACTAGACAGCTAGAACACAACCGAGCCTAATTTTTTCTAACTGATTCTCATCTCTCCACATTTTGGGAATACTGACCTCTCTCTGTCGGCAGATCTTCCGTAGATTTAAAATAAACCGAAGAAAATTGGCTTTGAAATATAAAGATCTTCCTTCCAGCGGCAAATCCTTTCTAAAACAATGCGTCAATGTCGTGAGGACCAGAATTTTTTTTGGAAATGGAATTACCAAACGGACTTACACACGAGAAATATTAAATTTTTAATGGGAAATGAAAATCACTCTTTAAAGAAGTCACTTTCTGAACTGTTGACCCATTGACTATGTAAGAGAAATTTACGTTTCTGGCCCAGGGAGTGTGAAAAGAAAATTATCGGATTTTAGTGAAACTTAGCATCCGAAGGTATTTTGGTGCGCTGAATTCAAATATGTTATTAAAATTTCAAAATTCAAAATGTCGGGATCCAATATGGCGGACCAAAGTTACAAAAAATTGTTGGATTTTTATGAAATTTGTATTGAAGGGTATTTTAGTGCGCTGAATCCAAACATGATATTAAAATTTCAAAATTCAAAATGGCGAATTCAATATGGCGGACCGAGGGTACAAAATATGGTTGTATTTTTATGAAATTTAGTATCTCAGGGTATATTGGTGCGCTGAATTTAAATATATTTGAATTTCAAAATTCAAAATGGCGGATCCAATATGGCGGACCGAGGTTACAAAAAATTGTTGGATTTTTATGAAATTTAGTATTGAAGGGTATTTTTGTGCACTGAATCCAAATTTCACATTAAAACTTTAAAATTTAAAATGGCGGATACTATTTTTAAAATTGTTCAGATTTGATTAAAACTTGGTATTCAAAGATATCACATTTACTAAATACTTATATTATATACAAACTTACAATTTTAAAATATTGGATCAATATTACGCAAAGTGCATAAATGTCCATGAAATTTGTTATATTGATGTTTTAAGGGTAACTAAATTAACGTTGAATTAAAAAAACTTTGTTTTGAATGAAGTAGAATTTTATTGAATTTGGTGTAGCTTGTTCCGCCATATTGAATCCACCATTTTGAATTTTGAAATTTAAATATCATATTCAAATTCAGCGCACCAATATACCCTGAGGTACTAAATTTCATAAAAATACAACAATTTTTTGTACCCTCGGTCCGCCATTTTTAATTTTGAAATTTTAGTATCATATTTGAATTCAGCGCATCAAAATACCTGAAGAGATTAAATTTCAAAAAAATCCAACAATTTGTTGTAACCTCGGTACACCATATTGGATCCGCCATTTTGAATTTTGAAATTTTAATTACATATTTGGATTCAGCGCATCAAATAACCTTAGGATACCAAGTAAAAGCTATTTAAAAAAACTTTTACGTAACGTTTTATGTGTTGCGGCTATAGCCGTCATACATTCCATGGAACAGTCTTTTTTCTGCGGCTATACATGGCATACACTGTCAACGGGTTAAACACTTTTTAATGACCTCAGTGGACTTTTTTGTATACCAAATTGCAACCTCTCTAAACTTGAACATCAACTTTTTTAAAAATAAAGACAACGCACGAATTCTGCATTTATAATTTCATTTACATGTATAATGTGAAAATATTAATCCACACTTATTACAACATATTACGAGACTTATAAAAATTAAAAAAGTCAATGATTCCGAAAAAAAAGTTCTCAATTATCGCGTGCGCAACATGTTCTACATCCTAATTAAAAATTATCGACGAAAGTTTAAAAGAAATCTGACAAAGAACTGTACAGGAATTAAGCAGGAAATTCTTTACCATGAAAATAGAAACGTCAGGTATAAAAGTAAATAAGACATGATTTATTTATATCAATAAACTCATCGTTACGAGTCACCCATCTTATATGGCAAAGTAATCAAGATCCGGATCTGACTTTTTTTTAATAAAATGTTTAGTAAATTGAGCATACGGATTGTAGAGTCAATAATCTAGTTATATCAAGGGAAAAAAGTCATTGAAAGCCTGTTTCTACTTATATAACAGCATTATATTTGGAAAAAATCTTTGTGAGGCATATGACGAAGCAACTTTTGTAAAGGATCTACGTTTATGAGTCCATTCAATCTAATTGGCTGGTGGATATTATTATTTAAGTAAGAGGGATTGAAATATAAGGGATGTCTCTGTAATTTCTAAGCGTTACACTTTTAATCTGTACTTAACGCAAGGTCAGTCATGCGTGATGACTCGACAATGGTTCATGGGCTCCACAATGAGAGAAAAGTATTCTGAACCTTGATTTAACTAGACAGCACTGCTGACAGAATCCCATCTGTGATTTCAATTCTTCTGACTTAACATTGGCTATAAATTATCAGCATTCTGTAATTAATTGACTATCATTCTATTCATAAACGAATTAAAAAAAGAGTTATAATGTTGCTTTTACATAAGACTATATTTAATATTGTTGCTTTCATTAAAATCGCTCAACTTTTCTTTTATTAAACTATAATTAAATTTAATTAATTGTGTTCTTAGAACTGTGAAATAATAGCTTGAAAAACATTCTTATTGCACTCGGCTGGGTTCCATTTATCTCGTAAAAGTTATGATTTATTGCAAATTGAATTCTTATTCCATAAATCAAGTTTGCATTGGATTACTTAGCGTTTTTATTTAAACGGCGGTAAATAGACACAGATATGATCGAGATTTTATTTTATCAAAATATTTTTATTTTTCAAACATTTTTTATTTTACATTTCTTTCAGACATTTAATTTTTAGATTAATTATAGATCTCTGTCAATTATTTTATTACTAGATTCAAAAAACGATTATTTATTAAGATAATAATAATAATCCTATTCTTAACATTATCAGTAAAATTGTTAAATTATTCTTTTATTATCATTTACACTTACATTTATCATTTGCATTATTATTTATATTAGCATTATTATTTATATTTGCATTATTACAAATCATTTTATTATTTTCAAAAATGTCACATTATAATCTATAGCTACACAGAGTGAAATTTACAAGAAAAATTCCTGTGCTTTTTCGAGCAAATGGATGCAAGATTCATTCCTTAGCCCGTGTAGAAAAAGCCCGAGTAGGCCCAAACAGAACAAGGTTTCTAGTCAGGCGCTAGCGGGGCAATTATTTTTTTCTGAATCCTAGCCTGGATC
>WNHD01004434.1:0-20879 GCA_011057455.1 Ganaspis sp. Gsp50 | reverse complement strand
TTGCAGTACTATTTATGGATATCATTTCTGGATATCCAATTATTAATGTGCATTGATAATCATTTATGAAAAAAAATTGTTAAACTGCTTGGTTGTAATTAAAAGCATAAGGGTTGATATATTTCACTTTGGGGATGATTCTAGTGGTTGTTCTTGCATGGCTATTGATGGACAACATTTCTGGATATCCAGATAATATTGTTCATTCACAATCCGGTAAACTAAAAATTCTTAATTGACTTGGTTCTAATTGAATGTATAAGGGGTGATATATTTCACTTTGGGGATGATTCTAGTGGTTGTTCTTGCAGGGCTATTGATGGATAACATTTCTGGATATCCAATTAATAATGTTCATTCACAATCCGTTGCATAAAAAATTCCTAATTGACTTAGTTCTAATTGAAAGTATGAGGGCTGGTTTATTTCACTTTGGGGATTATTCTAGTGGTTGTTCTTGCAGTACTATTTATGGATATCATTTCTGGATATCCAATTATTAATGTGCATTGATAATCATTTATGAAAAAAATTGTTAAACTGCTTGGTTGTAATTGAAAGCATAAGGGTTGATATATTTCACTTTGGGGATGATTCTAGTGGTTGTTCTTGCATGGCTATTGATGAATATCATTTATGGATATCCAATTAATAATGTACATTCTCAATCCGTTACAGTAAAAATTCTTAATTGTCTTGGTTCTAATTGAAAGTATAAGGGGTCGTTTATTTCACTTTGGGGATGAGTCTAGTGGCTGTTTATGCAGGGCTATTGTTGGATAACATTTCTGGATATTCAATTAATAATGTACATTCACAATCCGTTACACTAAAAATTCTTAATTGTCTTGGTTCTAATTGAAAGTATAAGGGGTGATATATTTCACTTTGGGGATAATACTAGTGGTTGTTCTTGCAGGGCTATTGATGGATATCATTTCTGGATATCCAGTTAATAATGTTCATTCACAATCCGTTAAACTAAAAATTCTTAATTGACTTGGTTCTAATTGAAAGTATAAGGGGTGATATATTTCACTTTGGGGATGATTCTTGTGGTTGTTCTTGCAGGGCTATTGATGGATAACATTTCTGGATATCAAATTAATAATGTTCATTCACAATCCGATGTATAAAAATTCCTAATTGTCTTGGTTCTTATTGAAAGTATGCGGGGTGGTTTATTTCACTTTGGGGATGACTCTAGTGGTTGTTCTTGCATGGCTATTGATGGATAACATTTCTGGATATCCAGTTAATAATGTACATTCACAATCTGTTATATAAAAAATTCCTAATTGACTTGGTACTAATTAAAAGTAAAAGGGGTTGTTTATTTCGCTTTGGGGGAAATTCTAGAGGTTGTTCTTGTATGGCTATTGATCTATAGCATTTCTGGATATCCAATTAATAAAGTACATTGACAAAACTTTATATAAAAAATTCTTAAACGCCTTTGTTCTAATTGAAAGTATGTGGGGTAGTCTATTTCTCTTTGGGGATGATTTTGTTTGCTGGTTTTGCATGGCTATTGATGTATATCAATTCTGCATATCTATTTATTAATGTGCGTTGATAAACCTTTGTTAAAAAAATTCTTAAACAACGTGGTTGTAATTACAAGTATTTGGGGTGGTTTATTTGACTTTGTGGATTATTCTAGTGGTTGTTCTACCATGACTATTGATGGATATCATTTCTGGATATCCAATTTTTAATGTGCATTGATAATCCTTTATTAAAAAAATTCTTAAACAACTTAGTTGTAATTATAAGTATAAGGGGTGGTTGATTTGGCTTTGGGGATGATTCTAGTTGTCGTTTTTTCTTTCTTCATAAAGTCTCCAGAAATGTCTCAAGTTACTCATAAGTTAAAATATAATTTATTTTTGAAATTGGAGGAAAGTAATAAAGCGAGGTTTAAATACCTTTATGGGGATAGTTGTTTTTGTTGATTATTTATTGATGCTATTCGTTGTTTCTTATATTGGAAGATCCGCAGTTGTGGCAAGGTTACTGACAAGCTCAGAAAATACCCATTTTTGTAATTGGAATGAAGCTGTAACACAGGAGTTGAATATATTCATTAGGGATTATTTTCGGGGTATTTAATGTTTACTACTCATTAGTTGATACTTTATAAAGTCCACACAATTGTCTGAAATTACTCATGAGCTAAGAGAAAATTAGTTTTTGAAATTAGAGGGAAGTTATGACAGAAGAGTTAGGGTGGTTTCTCAGGGTACAGTATGGCTGCTACTCATTGGATTCATTCCGTCCCAAAGTTTAAAATTACTCAGAAGCTCAAAAAAATTTTTTTTTTTAAAGTAGAGATAAGTAAGGAACCACGATTTGAATATCTTCATTAGGAGTAGTTTTTGAGGGTATTTTATGGTTGCCATTTACTTGTTGTTACTTTGGAATGTCCATTTTAGTGTCTTAAGTTACTTATGAGCCCAAAAATAATTCATTTTTGAAATTAGATGGAAGTAATGACACAAGAGTTAAATATCTTCATTAGTGGTCACTTCTCAGGGTAGTTTATAGTTGCTACTCATTGATTGTTACTTGACAATGTCCACTTTAGTGACTGAACATGTTCAAAAGCTGCAAATAAATTTTTTTTTGTAAATTAGATACAAGTTGTGACACAGAATATTTAAATCAGAATTTTCTAAAGTTAAGGGTTACAAATTGTTATAAAAATGTCCTTCAAAATTACCAATTGATATAACAATTAATGAAAAATTTTCAATTGCAAAATAGTTATTATTGAGACTGGTGAGCTCTTTTCCGTTTTGTCTTGGTTAGTAAACACCCTGCTTTATTTTCTTTCTTTATTAAAACTGAATATTGTTCTGACTCGCAATGACAAACTTTACATGTACTTATTTAACCCTTTTTTATTTTTTTTAGACAGATTATAGATATGAGTTTTAATTTCTTGCTAGAAGTTAGCAATATAAACTTCCAAGAAATGAGTGACCATTTTTTCAAGATGTTATCATTTTCATTTCATACAATTTGCAGTAATTTTAATTACAAAGCTGTACACAATTAAAAATCATAATACTGAATAATTGTCATCGTAGATTTTGATGTTTCTATAATAAGAAGCTAATAAATTGTTCTTTTCCTTTACAATTTCATTTCCTTATACTTAATTTACACATTTTTCAACTTGAATATGTGAAATCTTAAATTACTTTTAAAATTAAAATAGAAAACAAATTTAAATAAATAATTAATTAAAGTAGATTTTAAAATTTATAAAAATGGTTGTTAATCACTTCTCTAATGTTACATAAGGCGACGTAGTTGTACTATTCCCTGTAATTGGCGCTGATGGTCTGCTGTACTTTACTTCAAATTTGGAGTATAAACGTAATCAGCTCTCCAATAAAGAGAAATCTACACAAAAATAAATGTAATTTTATTTTATTTAATAATAACATTTAAATAACTGTAATTTTATTCATATTTTTGCAATAAAAATTGTCATACACTTTCTTTTGTTTTACTAAACATTATCAGCATCTTCTCTAGACATATATTTTTATTAAATTAAAGTTATTTCTATAATTATTAACAATAAAAATCAAAATTTTTAAAAAAACTATAATTTTTCACATTAAATTTTTCAGAAAGAAATTATTTTTTTATTATTTGATATAGAGCTTTAGTTCTTCATTTTTCAAAACATTTTTACTACTCTTGAATTTATTTTTCTGCTTTAGAACTTATTTTTGAAGTTTTACCTCATTTTTGAATTCCATAATTATAAAAAAAGTTGCAATTACTTAGATAAGGAATTTAATTTTAAAACTGGCTAACTTGAATTCTTTAAAATTCGTTTAAATTAATTTCATATTTAATAACATTTTATTACATTAACAATAAAACAAGTCTTGAGAGTAGAATACTGTCTTATGTAATTCAACCATTTGTATTCATCCTAAGTTTTTTATATTTAGATAAATATAAATGATATTAGAAATAACTAAATTAATTTATTCACTAAAAAAATTGAAGGTGATTTGCAGGATTTTAAGGAGAAAATAAATTCAAGAATATTCCAAGATTTCGAAGACATTCCAGATCTTTTTTATCAACTTCATTAATTTTAAACAAAGAAAATGATAAATACTTTACGCTTATTTACATTAAATTTAAGATTTTAGTAACTTAACAGTGTAAATCCTTTTTACTTACTTATTGTTTAGTGCAAGTTTCCTAATGCCTTCTTTATTATTATGTAGAGATTATTATTGAGTTTATGTGAGTGGAACACATCAGGTGTTAAAAAATCATCCACTGTGTAATTTTTGTAGACATTGGTAATTTCAACTGAATAAGCCATTAACGTCATATCGTGCTCTACAATTTTAACACGTTGACAAACAAAAAGCGGATTATTATTGTCCCATACTATAGCGTGCAAAGCTACAAATTTTGGTAAATTTTTTTTGCTATAACCAACTGCCATGAAACATTTTTGAGAAACGTATTTTTTTCCATTGATTTCTACCCAGTCCGTCATTTCCACGCGTTGAAGATTCGGAAACAAATGTTTAAACTGGAGTGAATCAATGGGTTCCCACCTAAGTGGACCAATACTTATTTCTCTCTCCAAATCGGTTTCTAATACATAAGATTGATACAGCTGGTGTTTGTTAGCTAGAGTTAATGGCAAATTTTTATAATTGCGCATGCATTGTACAATGCGCTTAAAATATTGATGTTTTGCCTCCGCTCTCATTGTTTGGTAATATCCTAGAGGTCCAAATTTAATTATAGCAGATACTCTATGCACCAAAAAATGCTGTTTCGGGGTCAAACCTCTGTTATATATGGTTTGAAATGTTTCAAGATATTCCCCAACACAAGAGTTTAAGTAATCCAAAATTGAGATCTCTATCTTGAGGGCATGAGATATTACTATAATTTCTAGCATTTTTATAAAATTTTCTAGTGGTGGCCATTCCTGGGGAACTTTTCCGGACACAATTAACGGTAACATGAAAACTAATTGTGCCATTTGTGAGGCTGTTTGTTTAAATCCTGCACTAGGGTCTAATATATGATTTGGCTTGATAATTGACGGTTTGGACGATTTTTCCGTATATCCATAATCAAAATGCTGTATCCTATCGTTTATTTCATCAAGCGACATTAAATTTAAGGTAAAGCAAATCTCCTTTAAAAATAATTTCGTGGTTAAAACGCAAATTCCTTCAAAATCATCGTGCATTAGATCCGGTGGTGAGGATGTTGTTACATGAAAACCTTCTATTTCATTCAATACGCTTCTCCCATTAATTCCGTAATTTTGTTTGAGCACTTCTTTTGCATTTCCTTCAGCGCGTTCAATGGCATTTACTTCCTCGTCATGCTCTTGTGGTGAGCGAAGAATAGTTGTATCTTCCACCGTCATAGTTCGAACTTGACGACTTGAAGCTTTGCAAACTCGACAAGGATGACTAGCGCTAGCAGACTTCTTTAAATTTAACATTTCACTAACTGCAGGATTGTCGCCAGAAGCCACTGACATAG
Source organism: Ganaspis sp. Gsp50 (assembly GCA_011057455.1). Classification (NCBI taxonomy): domain Eukaryota; kingdom Metazoa; phylum Arthropoda; class Insecta; order Hymenoptera; family Figitidae; genus Ganaspis; species Ganaspis sp. Gsp50. The sequence goes on along the minus strand of WNHD01004434.1, from coordinate 15,326 downwards.
TGCCATGCACTGTCTCACCATTAGCCATCTGCAAACCACGTTCTACTTTTTTAACGTCGTTGACAAGATGCTGCATGACCGTATTCATTTCGTAAGACTTAATATGTGGATTGGATACAATTCCAGCTAAGTTGATAAACTTTAATTGGGATTTATATTTAACAGATATATCTTCATCCATCCAGTAGAACATTCCAAGCTTATTGGTTGAACCCGACTTAGCACCAACGGCATCACACATGTCAACTTCATCAAAGTACAACCTGATAAATTTGCAATTCGGTCTCAATCTTCTATATGCATGATCTTGGAAGTACGTTCCATCCATATAAGATTCTAAAATCCCATCATCACGTCTTCTTCGCGGAACTGCTATATTTCCATAAGAACCACTTTGAATCCAATTAGACAGAACTTCATTAATAGGAATGTGAATAAATTCTTCCTTTTTAATTTTTATAGGTTGATTTCCATCAATAGTAGCTGTGCCATGAGGGATGAACTTTTCTCCTAGTACAATTCTACGGGCTGGTACTACATTAAATTTCTGTTTAAAATATACATTTTGATTGTGAATGGTGTTGAGTCCTTGGCTGCAGTCAATTTTATCAACAATATTTCTTATATTAATGAAATCATTGAAACGAAGGCCTATTTCACGTTGTAATTTTTCTTGGACAACATTTAGAAAGTGCTCAACGTACCATTTTACAACCTCTTCCAATTTTTCTAAAATATTGAGAACATCTTTGTTAGTCGCACGAGTGCAGGCTCTTAAATAATGAAGGTATTTTCCGATAATTTCTTTTTCTTCATTATCAGGAACAGGGTCAATCTCATCTTGGACATTCTCATACTCCGAATCTTCGCTAAAGTCATCCACATCAGAAGCAACGCTACTTTCAGCATCATCAGATGGTGGATCCACGTCCATGGCTATAAATAATATTAGAATGTTTATAATATTATTCATTGCCACTTGCTTTTAGACATTGTTAGAAAAGTGGTTTTTAATGCGTGTGAAATAGGCATTACACAAAAGATTGAATAATGAACCAAAAAAGTAGAGCCTTTCAATACGTTGATTTGTAAAAGTAATAATATACACTGCCCCTACATTTGTTTTGCGAATAAGATGTGGCCTAGTGTTTCCGAAGGGGATTTTTGCGATGAACACAGAAAGGAGTTCAAAACTTTTCCATCATGTCAGCTTTTTGAGAAAAGGGTGTTGAAACACCTGAAAATAGCGTTTTTGGACATTTTTAAAACATTATGAAGCGGAACCCTGACGTACTGTGATCATTATGATTGTCAGTAATTGAAGGTTAAACTTTCGTCTTTGAAATAAACAAAAAACCCAAATTATTCACATGCACCCTCAGAATAGACAATGTAGAAAAAAATGAACATAATAAGTTACATTATACCCAAGGTAAAATATAATGAAAAGTGCACTTTTTCCAAGGTATTCAGTGTCTCTGATTACAATGCACTTTATATTATATCTTATCTTGAGTGTACTTAAGTTGCTACGTTAATTTTTTTCATACCCACTAGACATAAGTACGCCTCCTACTCTAAGGGTGCATGCGAACAATTTGGGTTTCGGTTTATTTTAAAGAGAACTGTTTAACCTTCAATTCCTTTCAATTACGAAGATCGTAGCACGTCAGGGTTCTGCTCCACAATTTTTGAAAATGTCCAAAAACGTTATTTTGGGGGGTTTCAATAACCTTCTTTTCGAAAACATGACGTGATGGAAATTTTGTTAACTCGGACTTAAATTCAACGAGAAAATTCCCTTCGGAAACACTAAGTCCCATCTTATTCGGATAAGAATAGCTGAAATTTGTAGGACTATGTTATTTATGACTAAACAATTTTTAAAAACTATTAATTATTTATTTCATGAAAAATTTTAAATAAAGATTAGTAACATTACATTTCTATCATATCTTAGTCCCATTTCAGTAAAAAGTGAGTAATTGAAAAATAATTAATTTGTTTGTTTCTGAATACACCTATCAAGAATCCGGATATAAGAATCTATATGAGAACTTATATCATATCGGAAGCCATATCGGAAACTGTATCGAAAACCAGATGGAAAAGTTGATCGATAACACGTTGATCGATAACACAACCTTCATTAGCAAAAACGCTAAAGGGAAAGAAGGTTTTGCATTTTTTTTACAAATTCATATATTTTAAATTGAATATCTAAAAGTGTTAATATTAATATTATTAAAAAATGCAACTAGTTATCTTTCATTATTAACTAAGAAAGATAATTGAAGTTTAAAGATGGTTTTAGGTACAAAGCTTTGCATTAGATTAAAATTCTAATTATCTACAAAATGATTTTTTGGCACAATTCTTAAAAACTGTCATTCTAAAAAATTACTGTTACATTTTCAAATTTATTTCATTATTATGATAAATAATTATTATTTTGTACTTACAACTTCTGACATTAATAACAAATTTGTGTAACAAGGAAAACGAATTTTGAAAATTTACAATTATTTGTAATTTAATATATACTAATCTTTTGATATCAGCTTACTTCTGAAATTTTAAACTCTTTTTCGCAATATGTCACGCGCCGCGAAGAAAGAAACCTAAGAAGCAAACGAATGCAGATTATGTTTGCTGGTAGTTTTACCTTGATAAAAGCTTCCTTTTTAATTAACTGAAATGAAAAACATTGTTTCTCGAATAGCCTTTTTTGTATATTGTCGAGAGAAACTGTTTCTGTCAGCAGATAATTAAAAGGAAATTAAAACTACCACAAAACATAACCTAAATTAGTTTGCTTCTTAGGTACCTTTCTTCGCGACGCGTCACAAATCAATTTGCATTTTTAAATGGAAAAAATTTAAGTTTTGCATTCTAGAAATCAATTTCAGAATTTTACAAATTGTTTATTAAAATTATGAATATAATTCTCAATTTATAAATATTACTTTCTTGATTAGCAAAATTTATTTTCTTCAGATCAGACATATTAACTTTAAACATCTTACTAGATTTGAAAATTCATGCGCCTGATTGAAGTCCACAACATTTTATTAACATCTAGTAGTTGGAAGAATTCAATAAATTAAGTTTATCGAATAAATAAGAATGTTTCCAACAGGATTGTGATGATTAATTTTTACTTAAAGTTATTTAAAATGTGAACATAAAGTAACTCTTTAGTAAACAGACACTTGCATTAAACTCAAAATGATACATAAAAAATAAGAAATTTGCAATAAAATGTTATAATAAAGTGTTATGTATATATATGTATACATATACATTAATTTATTATAAAAAAGTCAAAAATTTAGTTATATAATTAGCTAATCATTTGCGCCATAAGTTTATGCTCAAATTTTTCTTATGAGAAACAAATACGTTGAATACAGTAATCAACACTGAGCTCTACTGGAAAGTCGGAGCTTTACCGTAAATGTAGTTTACACATTGTTATTATTGTCTTTATTACAAATATTTTTTCTATTTTATAATTTTAATACTGAGTTTGCACTTGCATAATACTTTATTTAATATTGTAACTCTGTTTTTAAATTTACATAAATTTTTTTATTATTAAAAACTAATAAACCAATTCTTTAGATTAACAATTATTTTTTTTTAGTTTAAAAAGATGCTTATATTGTATAAAATATTGATACTTTTTTTACTACTTTTTAAATTGTAGAACTTAAATTGAAATTCAATGTTAATTCCAGAAATTGAGGTTAATGTTTCAGCCCCGTAATTTTTTAAATTTATATTTGGATTTTGAAAGTTTATAACTTATTTATTTTCCAATGAATGGTCTAATTTTTGAATTCAAAAATTCATTTTAAAAGTCATACAAATCGTACTCTAAAGTAAACAAGAATTATTTAACTTTGAAATATAGTTGTTATATTTTGGAAACTTATTATTTCGACATTATGATTCCCCTTAAATTTGATAAATTTGGAGTAAATATTTTGCATTAAAAAGTAACTTTTTGAGTTAAACTTTTGTCCCCAAATTATAACAACCTTTCTCCAATTGCGATTTTATAAAGAACTTCATAAAGAAATTAAAAACACAAGATTGTCAATCCTTTATGTTTCACGTAAACTTCTAATAATTTGAGAAATGAAGAACATTTTAGAAAATTTTATTATTTTAAGGTTATGTACTACAATTCAAGATGATTTGAAGGCTTTTGAAATGGCAGGATATCTTGGTATGGTATTAACTTTTTAAATGTATTATGGATTATAAAAATTTCACAGCATTTACTTCCTTTTTTAAGGAGGAAGCAAAGTTTTCGTGAAAAAGTTTATCGCAAATTATATTTTTCTACTGTTTTAATAATTATCACCAATAACTTGAGTACTAGTTTGCATTTCTTTGTAATAAATATCATTTACATTTAAATATTATTTAAAAGTATTAAAATTGTAATTACTATACTACTCTTATGTTTATTTCTTTGTTAATATAATTTTTTACGTTTTTAAAAGAGTACAAATTGTGAAGGCAAAACGGATTAACAAATTAAGTTAAATTAATATTGAAGTTTTTACTCTTAATAAAATAAGAAACTTTGTGGGAAATCCAGTGAAGGGCAGATTTCTTATAGCTGTAAGCAATTCCATTTTATTTCTTTTGTAATTGAAAATTTGAATATAAAATGTAGAGGCAGTTCACAAATTAAGTAAATCGATATTACGAAAATTTTTATTGATTTTTTTAATTAGATCGCCCCTTCTCCCCAGTGCCTCACGTTATTTATGAACGGTGCCTCAGAAATTACAATTTTTTATACTTTGTTTTTAAACAATTAAACAACAGGGAGTGGCCTGTAGCCGCCTGACAGATGTACATAGTGAAAGAAACTATCAACAATATAATAAACCGATTTTTCCGTTATTCTTTACATCGTTTTTATTAACGTACCTTGAGTTTATGAAACTCCAATAAATTGCTCTAAATTTACTTATTAAAACTAATTTACTTTTTATAAGTAAGAAAATCTTTGAAACATGCGACAATTCACAAATTCTGCTTGTCAGCATCAGTGCATTAGTTGACAACAGTGCTGGGAAGCGAGCATTTCAAAATGCAGTGCTGGGAAGCTAGACTGCAGTCCCATGCATAGAGATAATATTATACATAGAGTAGAAAATGTATGTAGGTGGCAGCGTGAGTGAAAGTGCCCCGCATGAATTAGAAAGAGAAAAAGGAATAATACCAGTATCTGTCCTTCAATCCCTGTCAGCGCAGGAGAGAGATCTACTGGTGCTATTTGCAGTTTTCTCTTTCTATCTAGGGGACGCTTCGAAACAGATCTTCCCCACTCTATTTATAATATCTCTATGGTCCTATATGAGCAGGAAACCGACCTAAAGCAGAGAACTATGAGAGTGAGTGAGACACACATGAATTTCTGCTTTCGGTCGACGTTTTCTGCTCAAATGGGACCGCAGCCTTAGGGCGCTTACACACTTCGGCGTTTCTGGGAAAGTTTGCTAAAGATCCCGTTGGAGTAAGAGAGAAGAACTGATTTAAACTGGACAAATTCCATTTTCTGTGTCTCTTACTCCAATGGGATTTTTAGCACTGATTTAAACTGGACAAATTCCATTTTCTGTGTCTCTTACTCCAATGGGATTTTTAGCAAACTTTCCCAGAAACGCCAAAGTGTGTAAGCGTCCTAACCCTGTGTCTTATAAACACTGATTTATATGGTTGGCAGCTACTGCAAAGTAAATTGGAATTTTTGGGAGAGCCAATCAAATTTTCAGATTACATTTTCAAGGCCGTGAAAATCATTTGCTCTCCCCAAGTCGGAGAGGTATATTAGCACCTTTATGGTTTGGAACTGTTCAAAAATTACATAAGACGATTATCAGGAATTTCTTGGTCTCTGATGTCGATACGATCATTCTGTCCTTGTCTTTCTTATAGAATAATAAAGGACAGAATGATCGCATCGACATGAATGTCAGTCCATTGTAGAGACACCATCTAACTAGAGTTATACACTCAGCGGCATATATACAGTCCTTTCAATTTTTTTATAACCGATGCATTTCTTTCAACATTTTATTGGTTTATGACAATCATACATTGCATTTCACCACAAACAAGTAACATTAAGATAGAAATGAAACGGTTTTTAAAAAAATATACAAACCAGAAGGACTGCATATATGCCGCTGAGTGTAATATGCACAAACAATTATTGTTTTCACTTTTATATCACATGAATTTGTGTATTTTTAAAGTAAGACAGAGATATATGGTAGAGAATGAAAAACAATAATAATGCTCAAGCATTTAAGAACTCTAACTTTAACCACCCACTTTCTAACTAAGAATATCTATATCTGATGCGTCGCGAAGAAAGACATCCAAGAAGCAAACGAATTTAGGTTATGTTTGGTGGTAGTTTTAACTTGATTAAAGCTTCCTTTTTAATTATCTGCTGATAGATACAGTTTTCCTCGACAATATACAAAAAAGGCTATTCGAGAAACAATGTTTGTGATTTCAGATAATTAAAAAGAAAGCTTTAATCAAGTTAAAAGTACCACCAAACATAACCTTAATTAGTTTGCTTCTTAGGTACTTTTCTTTGCGACGCGTCACAAATATAATGAAAATATCAATTTAACACAGTATGTGTTCTGTTTTATTTCTGTTCCATGTAAACAGAAAACGTTAACAGACAACAGAAATCCGTTAATGCGATAGAGATGTAGTCCCACTCTCATTTTCTCTCTCTCTCTCTCTCTCATAAGTGAGATCCTTATGCCCGTAGGTATACGTAAAAGTGGACGCATGAAGACGGAATCAAGATATAGTACATACTACATCGAACCGCAAATTAACTGTCATTCCGGTTACGTTCTGCGCATCGGTTTTACACTGATTTTTAATGCCCATAACCTCAATGGAAGGACAGTATTTATCCAGTTGTGTTTACGTGTAACTGCCAGGGTAAGTGGGAAATTTTAAAATTAAATTATAAGGTATAGAAGGAATACTGTTTTTTTAAATTGATTATACAGAAATTATGTAATTGTATTAATTCCATAAGAAACAATAGAGCTTGGAAATGCTGCCCACGCTGATCAAGATTAAAATGGCATAAAAGTTCCGATGGACATTAAAAAAGTATATATTTATGAATAGTTTTATTTTTTAGAAAACATGAATTCCGATTCTAAAGGAGTAAAACGAGGAAGATGTCAAATGTGTGCCGAGTGCACTGAATTTGAGTGGCATGCAGAAGCAGTGGGCTCAGCTTGTACCTATTGCGGATGTCTACCAACGAAGCATTTAAAAATTGAAGAGAACGATATCCAAGAAGAACGAGATGAAAGCATTGAGGAAGATGCTTCTGCGGCTTCACAAGAAGATAATGCAACGGAGAGTTCTTCTGAATCTGAAGAAGATGCAAACAGCGATTTAATGATGGATAAAACGGTAATATATTAATGCTACCAGTAGCCGAAACCACTTTCAATTGTAAGCACTCAGCAATTTTATTATCACAGTTATTGTTATTACCATTATTATTGGGTAGAAAAATTATATTTTGTGGAGAATGATTGAAACCAATTTTTTTAATATAATAATTCTATCAGAGGATATTCTCTAATAAGTATACAACACATTTTTGACAAATTGATTTAAATTACCCTTTATTTATATCATAATTGTATTTTAAAGATCGCGATCCACAGTTAAAATTACATTTTTATGCTCGGACGTAATAAATTAAAAAAAAATGAATAATATTTTCAAAAACATGAGTTTCTTTCTTGGTATTGATGTACAATAAATTGATTTATTAAAGTTAATTGATAATTGTAAAGAGAAGTTGTAAAAAGTTATAAAAAAAAGTGTTTCGAAAGTTGAATTGCTAAATGTCAAAATTTCACTACTTTTAACCATTAATGTCTAGAAAGCAGATTAATATTTTTAGTTTAAAAAATACTTGAAATAAAGTACTTTTAATTTACTTTCATATGATGAGCTTACTTTTTAAATTTATATTGTAGAAATGTGACAAGTTCTACCTGAAATATTGAAAATTGAAGTAATATTGCTGATTTTAAAGGCCAATAACTTGGTCCCAGGAAAACAGAAAAATTTAATTTCATATTTTCAGCATTTAAGTCTCTTTTTCCTTTCTCTACGACTAAATTTTTGCGTTGAAAATGATCTATTTAACAAAATAAACAGACTTTGAAAATGCAATTCGCAACTATTCTGGTGACAATGACAAGTGCTTTTATAAACTGAAATTAGCATATGGTTGTTCAATTAAAAATACTTTTCAAATTCAAATATAAACCAGTCTTAGTGTGCTGACTTCAGTTTATAGAAACACTTGTTTTATTTTTGTTTTGTTTTACAAAAGTGGTTTATTTCGTTAAATAAATCATTCTCCGCAATGAGAGAATGTAGCCGTGAAAAGAGGAAAAAGAAACATGAAGGCTAAAACCGAAATTAAAATTTTCTGTTTTCCTAGGGTCAAGTTTTTGGCATTTGAAATAAGCGATATTACCTCAATCTTCAATATTGCAAGTGTAACATTTTTCACATTTCTACAATATAAATGTAAAAAGTAAGCCAATCACATGAAAGTAAATTAAAAGTTCTTTATTTTAAAGATTTTTGAAATTAAAAATACCAATCTGCTTTCTAGTAAGTAATGGTTAAAAGTTGTTAAATTTTGACATTTTATAATTCAACTTTAAAATCAATTTTTTTATAACTGTCTACGACTTCTCTCTACAATTATGAAATAAAATTTATAAAATAATTTATTGTGAACCATTTCCAAGAAACAAAAAACGTTTTTAAAAATATTTGTGGGCTTTCTTAATTAATGCCGAAAACGTTCGAAAGGTCATTATAATAAACGTGCATAGCGATCTGAAAAATACAACTGTAAAATAAGTAAATGTACTTCTAAACTATTCATGCCAAAAATTTATTGTACAGTTAGGTGCCAGAATTTGAGAGCATAGTTTTAAGTGCATATTATGTTAAAATAAAGTAAAGATATATATTCTTTCTTTTATAATGTCCTTAAGGGGTCTTTGACAGTGTAATACATTTCTTGCAAATAAGAAAAAACCAAAAAAAGATTATACCTTGAAATAATTAGAATTTTCAAGAAGTATGTTGCAATCACTTTCCGCGAAATATAATGTTTCGACCCTATTATTATTATTCTTATTAATTTTATTATTATTATTATTATTATTATTATTATTACTATTATTATTATTGTTATTATTCTAATTATTATTATTATTATTCTAATTATTATTATTATTATTATTATTATTATTATTATTATTATTAATATTATTGTTATTTCAAAAAATATTATTTAATGTAAAATTTATAACGTCAATGGACATACTTTTTTTCTAGCAATTAATTATTATGCAATTACATTTTTATATGCTTTGTCATAAAGACTATTTTCCATTGCAGTTGGATTTAAGATTCTTGATCCCTGAAACTTTTTCTCCCGAGATTCAAAGGATCTTAGATGAAGACGGACAACTTAAAGAAACCCAAAAAAAGCTAATGGTAAGGGAAGTCGTTTCGAACATGTTCGATACAGGACTGACCCAATCACACGTTGTTAAGGAAATTGCACTGCTGCTAACAAACAAATTTCCGAACCAATTGAGGGGTACTCTATCTAACCCCCATGTAAGTTCTCATCTTTGAGAAAATAGTATTATTTTATTCCTAAAATTTTACTTTCTCAGAAAGTGATTGCGACACATTATTTAAACCCTATAATTTTTTTCAGGGGATAATCTCTAATCTCTATACAACACATTTTTGGTATGAATTGTTTAAATTTACCTTTAATTATTTTATAATTGTATTTTTTGATCGTGGTCCACGGTCAAAATAATATTCTGAGGGTTGTTGTAACTAATTAAAGAATTCGACAAATATTTTTAGAAACATGAGTTTCTCGGAAATGTTTCACAAGAAATTGATTTATTAATTTTATTTGATAATTGTAGGAAAGCGTGGTAAACAGTTAGAAAACTAAATTTTAAGTTTGAAGTGTAATATGTCAAAATTTCACAAATTTTAAACATTAATTTTTAGAAAGCAGATTAATATTTTTAGTTTAAAAAATACTTCAAATAAAGTACTTTCAATTTACATTCATATGATGAGCTTACTTTTTAATTGTAGAAATGTAACAAGTTATATCTGAAATATTAAAAATTGAAGTAAAATCACTGATTTTAAATGCCAATAACTTGGACCCAGGAAAACAAACATTTAATTTCATAGTTTCAGCATTCAAGTTTCTGTTTTCTTTCTTCATGTCTAAATTTTCGCGTTTGAGAACGATCTATCCCAAAAAATAAACCACTTCGAAAATATATTTCAGTTCGGGACTTTTGTGGTTATACAAACAAGAGTTTGTATAAACTCAAGTTAGCACACTGAAACTGATTTATATTTGAATTTAAAAAGTATTTCAAATCGATAAACCATACGTCTTAACTTCAGTTTATAAAAACACTTGTCATTGTAACCAGAGTAGTCGCGAATTAAAACATATTTTGAAAGTGGTTTATTTTCTTAAATAGATTATTCTCCAATGCGAAAATGTAGTCGTGGAGAAAGAAAATGGAAACATGAAGGCTGAAAAAGAAATTAAACTTTTCTGTTTTCCAGGGAACAAATTATTGGCCTTTGAAATCAGCGATATTACCTCAATCTTCAATATTTCAGGTAGAACTTGTCACATTTCTACAATATAAATTTAAAAAGTAAGCTCATCATATGAAAGTAAATTAAAAGTACTTTATTTCAAGTATGTTTTAAATTGAAAATATTAATCTGCTTTCTAGAAATTAATGGTTAAAATTTGTGTTTGACAGTTCACACTTCAATTTTAAAATCTATTTTTTCTAACTCTTTACCACTTTTTTCTGCATTTATCAAATAAAAGTTATAAATTAATTTGTTGTGAAACATTTCCAAGAAAGGAACTCATGTTTAAAAAATATTTGTGTGTTTTTGTAAGTAGTTACGTCGACCCTCAAAACATCTTTTTAACCGTGAATCGTGATCATTAAAATACAATTATAAAGTAAATGAAGGTTATTTTAATCAATAAGATTAGAGACATTAGAGGGACATTAGAGATTATCTCCTGAATGAATTAGAAATTTCAAAAAATAGGTGGCAATCACTTTGGCATGATTTGACCTATCTTCAAAAATACAAATTGATTAAATGTAACACAATGTATCCAGAAATTAAACACAATTTTCTGTTTAATATATGCGAATTTTGTGCTACCTTTAAAAGTGAAAAAAATGTTCAAGGTGCAATAGGGTGGTTTCAAAATGCATTAAAATATTTTTAATGTTTATGCTCGCACCCCCATGTATTATTCTTTATCGAAAAATTACCTCTATCTTTTTATTTACAAATTAATTGGTCATTTAGAGGTATGAAGTTTCCCATGTGAAATACATGGGGGAAAAAAGCAATAGTGTAGATTTGTTACAGAATCCTTAAAAATTAAAATTTTTATTATTGAATAAATTTCATTCTTTTCCAAAAAGTTTAAATAAGAAGGACCAATTGCTTATTTACCAATTTTTTAATATTAACTTTTTTTTGTAGGGCCCCGAAAACCCCCCATAAAATGCAAAATTACGTAACAATCGTCAAAGTTTATGTATAACTAGTTTTACAAAACTTTTTGACAATATTTTCAATAAATAACTTTAATCTGCGTTTTTAAAAAAATTGATGTTTTTATTGAATTGTTTAAAGAAATTGTTTTTGCAAAGTGTCAACTTTTCATAAAATGTACCTACAGACTTGCATTCTTTAATGAGTTTTATAACTTGTTATGCATTCACAGCAATGCAAGTAAAATTTGTTTAAACAATTATTATAAACGAATTTTACTTGTATTGCGTTGAATGCTTTATGGTAGGTGTAAAAAGTTGAAAAATTCAGAAAAACTTGCAAGGCTCTTGGTAGATTTTACAAAAAGTTAATAAATGACAATAATAATTTGTTTAGACAATTGCTATAAATAAATTTTACTTGCATTGCTGTAAATGATTTACGGCAAGCATAAAAAGTTTTAAATTTCATTGAAAAATGCAATTCTATAGGTACATTCCATAAGAAGTTGACACTTTGCAAAAACAATTGTTTTAAACAATTCAGTAAATACTTGAATTTTGTTTTAAAAAAAACCATACTTAAGATATTTATTGAAAATATTGCCAAAAACGTTATATAAAAATAGTTGTAAAAAAATTATAACTATTGCTCCGTAATTTTGCATATTATGTTTTTTTATATATATAAAAAAGTTAATATTAAAAAATTGGTAAATAAACAATTGACTTTTCGTATTTAGACTCTTTGGAAAAGAAAGAGAGTTATTCGATTAATAAAATATTGGTTTTCCAGGATTCCGCAACAAATTTACGAAAATGCTTTCCGATTATAAAAATCTCTCATATTCATTGATATAATGAAAGTTACTGACAAAAAGTTTTCTTGTATTACTAAGGAAGCATGGGTAGTTTTATTGCTAAAAGTGTGATACAAATAAAAGATACCTATTTTTTCCAGCCAAAATTTCTATAAATTATTACCAATAGATACCATATGTGACCGGCTTTGAGAAAAGGAACCTACCGACCAAAAAATCGATTTTTTATGACTGTTTCTTGTAATTTTAAGTCCAAAAAACAAAATGCGACTTGTCCCAAATGTAAAAGAAATATGCAATTGTTTAAAGAAATTGAAGAAAAACAATTTATTTTGAAATTTTAGAAAAAACATTTTCTTGGTATTTTTCTTTAAAGTTAAAAGTTAAAAACTAATTAATTCAAGTACAATGGATTTCTTTCTCGCACTTTTTTTTAATAATATTGTTTGCATCTAAAAAATATAAGTTTGTACACTTTTCAGAAATTAAAGTTTTAAACATTTTTTTTTTTTGAATATATGTATGTATGTATGTATGTATGTATGTATGTATAATAAAGCATAATTGGCAGTCCGTAACGAAGTGGACACTTAGGTTTGACAGTTTTGAGTATAATATTAACAAAAAATAATTGTTGAATTGTTTAAATAAATTTTCAAAAAATTATTTTTTATTTTAAAATACTTTTTATTGAAATTAAATTATGTCCAATGGCTGTGCAAGTCAGAATATAATTATGAATGAAATATTGTACAGTTATCAGTTCTGAAGGTGCATGAAAAATTTCAGATCTCTAGGACATCTTGAAGTCGTTTAAATTAGATTTGAAAATTCTACATTTTGACTTTTCCAAAATAAATGATTTATAACATTAACAGTAATGCTAGAACAATTATTTAATCATGAAATTCGTGCTCAGCATGAAAAAATACGTAAAGAACATTCATCAGGCTCATTTGAAATGTAAAATGTTTCATGAAATCTAATTTATTTTGATGCAAAACTTTAAACGCATTTATTTTTGAAAAGTTGAGTTTGCTCAGTAGGTCTCTTTTTCTTAGATCCGGTCACAAATAGTTAAAAGCAATTTAGTTTTAATTCTCTTGCTTTTTTTTCAATTTTACATATATTGCAGGGAGTAACGCAACAGCGTATTAAGAATCGCTTAAAGCATTTAAGACGGCAAGCGAGACTACGTAAATCTGTGGAAAAAACAAATCCTCAACCTGCCAGCAGAAGACTCAGCGGTGAAAGGAAAGATTTAAAAGCGTCTCGAAATTCTCGAATGATGTCAACAAATAAAGAAAGTGCGACAGATATTTTAAAGAAGTATCCAAATCTAAAGGATCCTGTGTTGGTAAGACTGTAAAGCCTATACCTCGTATTTCGTTTGTTTAAAGCAATAAGTATACTACTTTTGTCTCAATTAATTTCGAAACTTTTCGGAAACTTATTTATTTCAATTTTTTGTAAGCTCTGTCTTTCTTTAGATTTAACATTTTTTTAAAGCCTATTAACGAACTGTCCTCTAGGTATAAGTGTGTTATTTAAATTTACAGATATCAAAATTAATGAAGAGTATCCTTTCCAAAGAGGATACCAAATTTTCTTTTGTTATAAATTTTTCTTCAAAAAAATGGTTTTTGTAGATTATTACACAATATTAACATTTTTTTATAAAAGTAAGTTGAAATGGGCATAATTATATTGTTCTTTAAAAAAAAGCAAGTAAAGTGTAAATAAAGTAAAGTATTTATGTATTTCATTAAAAAATAGTATAATTATTGGAATTATTGAGACAAACTTTTTTTCAATATCTTTTGTAAAACACAAAAATGTAATACTATTTGATATACATTGATCTTAAAAAGTATATGCATATGAGTAGAGTTGTTTCTATAAAGTTTTGAAAAAAATGTAAGTGACCTCTAGAATTATTTATAGGCTCGGAATTTTATTAAAATGTATGTAGGAACTATTCATCTTTACAATAATGTTTTAAAATTGGTTTTTTTACAGCTGTTTTGGGAATTGGGAGAGCTAACTGCTTGGAGTACGGAAGAAATGGAAGCAAACTGGAGTAATGCAATTCCAAAGCTTATGGATTTGTTAAAATTGAATGCCTCAGATCTCGATGATAATGGCAAGAGTATTTCAGTTTTGTTTAATTTGCCAAAGATATTTTCTAAGGCAAAGGAGAAAGGAAAAATATTTTACAGTTATCCTGTAAGTATCAGTTATAAAAATTATTTAAAAGAAGAAATGAATGTGTATGTTGGCATGAAAAGGGTTCACTTTTGTGATCATGTATATCAACATTCAATCCATACAGCACCAGAAATTCCCTGAGCATTTATAAGAATTCTGATATTGACCCGAAAATCCAGAATATTGAGGGGAGTTCTGATGCTGTGTGAAATAAATTATGATTTAAAGATAAAAGAGTTTAAATTTGTATTAATAATGTGTAAAAGGGATCGATCTGTCCAGTCTAATTATAGAGTAAGTGAACAAAAGTTGATAAATCCATTTTTTAAAAGAAGTTGAGGAAACATAGATTTTATCAGGGATGGAAACGGAAACGGAACAAAATTAAAATTTAATTTTGTTTCGTTCTGTGCCAAAGGCTCTCAACGAAAATCCATTGTAATTTTGTTTCGTTCCAAGGAACGGAACGAAAATCGACCGAACTTTTGTTCCTTTCCACGGCACGGAACGAAAATCGATCGGACTTTAGTTTCGTTCCAAGGCACGGAACAAAAAAAGATCTATTTTCGTTCCGTGCCAACTTTTAATATCT
>WNHD01004433.1:0-11206 GCA_011057455.1 Ganaspis sp. Gsp50 | reverse complement strand
ATGATTTTCATGGATCAATTTATAATAGAAGTTCTAAAAACTTGTCATATACGTGAAAATGCAGCAAAAATGGCTTTTATCAGATGGAACTTCATTACTGTGTTATTTTTTAATATTTTTCGCTAAAGTTTTAAGATTCTTTGCACAACATATACCCCTACGATAAAGACATAACAGTATCCGCTGATCATTAAAAAAATCTATTTATTTTGCAAAATTACTGAAGGAAAAAATGGAAAAAATTACAAATCATAAAATTGTCTTTTTTTGAGTTTTGTTATTTGTTCATTCAAAATAAAAAGTATACTATCTCAGTAGACAAGTATACATTTTCAGGTGGTTTTCACAATTCAACATAAACGGGTGTACGTGTACGAATACGGGTCAGTCTTGCATGAATAACGTGCCCGTGTCCGTATGCGTACACCCGTTTTCTAACTAAGTTTATAAATCGTATTTTCATTACCTAGAACCTACGCGTCATCTTACAATAAGTGTACACTGGATTTACTCAATAAACAATATCATACACAAATAAAACTGAATTATTTCACTTAAACAGACAAGATCCGTGACGACTAAAGATTGGGATTTTCTTTTCTTATAAAAATATCAAAAAGTTACCTTTATTTTGTCTACTGACACCTCAAACAAACCGTTTTAAAACAAAGAAAATGGGTGTCAAGAAACGGTTGCGGCCACACTGGGGTAATAGTTACCCCCTGCCGATAAAGCGAACGCTCAAAGCGCCGTCACGCTTTTTTACGACTTCTTACGTAATTGAGTAATATCTCGCATTTGTCTACTATTGGCAGAAGTCGTTACTTGTATTCATTTCAAAGGTTTTAGACCTCAAATTTTACTTCTCCTGAGCCTGGGGTAACTAGTTACCCCGTGTGGCCTGTATTCATTTTAAATTTTTTTCCGGAAAACCTGGGCAAGATAAATAATGAAGAAGGTAAACTTTTCTATTGCGTTCTATATTATTTATAGTTTATTAAACAAATAATATAATTACCTACGTACAATGATTGTTTTCTTTTTTCTTTCGCACGACGAATCCGGATGCAAATTACATCTTAGTAAGGTACATTCAAATTTAAACAAATTTTTTTAAAATCATAAAATCCACACAACTCAGTCAATGTTAATCCAATTTCATTCAAAAATAGCTCATTCGACGCGGAATTAAATTTACTTTCGTAATATTTTGCAAAAAAATTCTTCTATTTCGAATAATTGCATAAATTTGTCTTCAAAGTTGAAAAAATGCCAAAAAATGCAAAAAATGCTAATTCTTTTGACTGTAGTCTTGTCAGTTTATATTTTAAAAAACTTAGCAATATATGGCCGAAAAGCTCTATTTTTGCTCTTTCAAACAAGAGAAAAAAATTGCAAATCGGATAAAAATTAGCAAAGTTATGAGTGATTGTTTAGAAAAAATGACCCGAAAAAGATTTTTTGGCCATATAATGAGATTTTTGGGGTGTATGGGAAAATTCTCCTATACCCTTTTTCTTAGTTTTACTAGACCTACAACTTGTGCTAGGGCTTGACAAAATTGTTTTTAATTTTTATTTTTTTTGTTACACAGTGGTATCTAACAGTCTCATCAACTGCACAGGTCAAAGAGTTGTATTACATTACAGGACATGTCATAATGTAATATGTAATAATATGCATCTGCGCATGTCAAAGTACTATTATATAGTAATGCGGATCTCAGAATGCCATATTACATTATCTCTGTTCATTTAACATCTAATAGTCTCCTAAACTGCGCATGACGAAAGGTTATGTTACATTAAGGGACATCTCATAATGTAATAACACGCTACTGCAAATGTGAAAGTACTATTATATAGTACTTTACATCTCAAAGTGCCATATTACACTATCTTATAAAAATCTGACAGTCTCATAGTATGGTCATTGGCATTCATAATGTCATAATATGCTGCTGCGTATGTCAAATTACTCTTAGATACTTCTACGCATCTCATAATGCCATAGTGCCATATTATCTCTATACACTCAACATCTAACACTCTTAAGGGTAATCAATGGAGAAAAATTTGCAGTGGTACCAACCCATTTTTGCTTTGTTTCTGAAATTTTCCACTTTAACAATTCTTTAAAAAAAATACGGATACTTTTTGGCAAAAAGGGCTCCGTAGCGCAAAACGTTAGTTAATAAGGATGCTTAAAGTCACTGAGGTTTTTTTTAATGTTTCTTCTAGTCAGAAAATGCTTTTTAGAATTTAATTTGTCTCAAATTGACGTAAAGATGTTAAGAGCCCGCACCAATCAGAACGCTTGAAAGCCTAAAGCGCAATATGATTGGTGAGGACCTTGCGAGCTTGAAGAAAGGAGCCTTCTCCAATCAGATTGCGTTTTAGACTTTCAAGCGTTCTGATTGTAGAGGGCTCTTTACATCAAGGTGAAAATTTTGCGCCTTCATACACTGTCCTTCATTAATGCCTTACCCTCTAGAGAGTTTCTATTTTCAAAACGCATACCGTTTCCTATGTTTTTGTAAGTCCATGTCTATGATTATTGAAGTCATAAACCAAAAGAAACAAAAGAAATCGTGCACTCTTTAAAATTTTGAAATGTCCCTAGGGGGTAGGTAGGGTGGAATCACATGGACGCGTAAAGCTGCAAGCAGCATGCTGCAAATCATGAGTGTCAGAGCAATAATGATATTTGATGTCTCTCTTTCACTCACGATTTGCAGCAAACTGTTTGCAGCTTTACGCGTCCATGTGATTCCACCCTTAATGAAGGATAGTGTACATTCGAGCTTGCAACTGAAGGTGCAGTCACATGCGGTAGAATAGTGGAATAGAATAGACCAATGAGACAATTGGACACAGTAGAAAAGAAATATATTTTTTCCAACGCCTGCGCAGGAAACGTCACCTTGCAGGTTAGTTACCAGACAACGAATGTATCGATTTCTCAATCTAAGACACGAGAGTGGACGAAGTTACCACTAGTGGACGAAGTAAATTTTCTCCCACTCTGCACATGCGCATATGCTCAAATTTACTTCGCCCATTAGAGGCAACTTCTCCACTCTCGCGCCATGGATATCGGAATCGATGCATTCCTCGTCTCGCAAATAACCACCAAAACCACGATTCCTACACAACTGTTGGAAAAAGTAAAATGTGCAACATGCGAGGAACTCAGGCGATTAGACTCGTGTGATTGCTGCTGTCGCTACGCTCGAGCATCAAACGTCACACTCGTCAGGAATCGCCTTCGTCCCTCACTTGTTGCACAATGTACTATTAATGTAACCAATTGGTTTGGTTTGGTTATTCTACCGCATGTGACTGCACCCTGACAAGAAATATATCAGCCATATTTCTTGTCAGTTGCGAGCTCGAATGAATAAAGGCGCAAAATTTGTACTTTGATGTAAAGAACCCTCTCCAATTAGAACGCAATCAGAAAGCCTGAAACGCAATCTGATTGGTGAGGCCTCTTTTCTTCAAGCTCGCAAGGTCCTCACCAATCATATTGCGTTTTAGGCTTTCAAGCTTTCTGATTGGTGAGGACTCTTCACATCTTCACGTCAATTTGTGACAGATTTTATTCTAAAAACTATTTTCTGGCTAGGAAAAACATCAAATCGCAAAAACTCAGTGATTTTCAAAAACCTTATTAACTAATGTTTTGCGGTACAGAGCCCTTTTGGACAAAAAGTGTATTTTTTTTTCAAAAAACTGTTAAAGTGAAAAATTTCAGGAATAAAGCAAAAATGGGTTGGCACCACTGAAAATTTTTCTCCATTCATTACCCTTAACAACTGCGCATTTCAAAGATTTATATTACATTACGGGACATCTCACAATGTAATAATATGCTACTGCACATGTCTAAGTACTATTATATAGTACTGCACATCTCAAAGAGCTTTTATATAGTACTGCGCATCTCATAGTGCTATATTACACTATCTCATAAACATCTTAAGGTGTCATAATATCTACATTGACATTCATAATGTCATAATATGCTACTGCGCATGTCAAATTACTATTATATACTACTACGCATCTCATAATGCCAGATTACACATTTTCTATGCACTGAACATCTAAAACTCTCAACAACTGGGCGTGTCAAAGAGTTATATTACATTACGGGACATCGCATAATGTAATAATATGCTAGTGCGCATGTCAAGGTATTATTATATATGTAGTCGATAAGCTTTTGCGTTTACGGGGTAAGGACAAGATTTTGTGATTCCAGAGGATTCTCATGCGTACGCACGTCGAATTTTCCGGAACCTCAGCACGGTTGAGGGGAATTGGCGGGGGGGAAGTGATGAGAGTTCCTTGTGAGGGGGAGAGGATCAGATTTTGACCGGGACTTTGGGAGCATAGAGACGTGTTGTTTGCATGTTCAAAAATGCTTTGCTGAATAAATGAATCATACTTAATTTAAATTGGCTCTATTGTTTTTTGAGTTTGCCCTGTACAGTTTCAGAAGTAGTATTCGCGAGTGAAATCAAAAATTTCTTTTTCTCCTCCTTTTTTGTAATTGTAACAGCTCGCGTGAATCCGATTTTCGATAATGGCTGCCTGAGACGTAGGAAGCTTATGAGACAAAAAGCGATAAGCAAATCATGCCTTGTAGGCAAAAGGACGAAATACATATGCTCTACGTGAGTGAAGACGTTATGTTTAGAGTGTCAAGCTAGAATACTGTGTGAAGTGCTCTAAGTGAGTGAGTGAACTTACTTTGAACAGTGATAGTTTTCAATTTTAGCCCCTGATAGATAATTTGATATTGTAGAACTGTGAATAAAGAATTCTGTGCAATTTGTAAGTTTTGTATAGTGCAAGTTAAACCTAAGGGAGGATAAGAAATTCATCACATTGAAAGAGCACGTGGTAAGAATTCGCATTTCCAAGATGGCTATCAAAGAACTGAATGACTATACTTTGATTGAGTTAAAAGAACTTCTAAGACCAAGAGACCTTGCATTACTTACAACAAGGCAGAGTTAATATTCAGACTCGTCGAATACGTTCCGCATATTTGGACGAAGGTTGCCGAAGATCTGCGAACCTTTGATGGCACCGATGATGGCGATAAGGAGAGTTTGGGAGATGTAGGAGGAGAAACGAGGCGTTTGTTGGTGGATATTGGGGGGACTGAATGAGCCTCGGCGAATGGAAACTATTGTAACAACTTACATTCATTATAAAGTCTTATCAGTTAGACGAAAATACCTCCCGAATCCTTGTAAGCTCTCGATTAAAAGGCAGAGCAGTCAAATGGTTTCAGTCCAGGGCAGAACATCTTGCGCTGAAAATTAATAAGTTGCTAGGTTAATGGTAAGAAGAGAATTCGAAAACCAAAGGTGACAGCCTAAAGAGAGTTTCGTGAGTTACTACCAAGAAAAAATCATATTGGCGAACAAGGTGCCGATTGTCGAGGAGGAAATAGTGGAATACCTAATAGAAGGGGTACCTGAGAGACACTTAAGAGATCAAGCCTGATTAATGAGCTTTAAATTGAAAGAAAATCTACTTGGAGCTTTCAAAAATCACGTCCTTTCATTCCCAAGGAGACCATACGAGCCGAGGGTTCCGAGAAATTCCCAACATCAGGCGGTGTCAAAGGAGAGGTAAACCAGAGGAGACGAAGCAACGAGGAAGTGTTATAGATGTCAGGAACCGGGGCACCGGGCAGCACAATGTCAAAAACCGTCGCAGGTCAGATGTTACCAGGGTCAAGCCGTTGGTCATATAGCAAGGGATTTTACAAAACCAGGTACGCGTGCAAGGGGAGCAAGGCCGTTACCACTAACAATGTCAACAAATGTAGTACACTCACTTTGACCTAAACCAGCGTACGTAGTGCCAGTGAGCTTGATAGTCAATGACGAGAAGACGAACATCGTGAGTATGTTTTTAACGCTATGGTTGATTCGGGTTCGCCGATAAGCCTTATTAAGGATAGCCTTGTGCCTGATACGCTGCGGTCTCCAGTCATGGGAAATGTGGAGCAATTCAGAGGAATAAATGACTCACCGGTGAGAATTTTGGGAATGATAAGCAACCGAAATGTAAAATTTTTAGGTGTTAACCTTGATCTTGTTTTTTATATAGTAACTGACGACAGCATGCACGCAAGCGTTTTATTAGGTAGAAATTTTACAATGCATCCGGAAATAGAAATAACTTTAAGGGGTGAGAATATTCAGATTGCAAAAACAAAAAATTATAGTATGGGGGGAGTATGTTAGAGAAAGAAATTTTACAAATAATGCAAATCAATTGTTTCGACGATTCTACAGTTGCGAAGGACGAATTAAAGATAAATGCAGAGGTTGATGTAAATATTGCGGAAAAGATAAAAGATTTATGTAATCGTGAATACCTTGCGAATTTTCAACGGGAGAAAATAGAACCCGATTTTGAAATGACGATAGAATTGAAACATCAGCAGCCTGTATTTGCTGGTTCACGAAGGTTGTCGTTCGTTGAGAAACCGAAGGTACGCAAAATTTTTAGATAATTTGTTAGAAAGAATAATAATTTGACCAAGTAGCTCACCTTATGCAAGTGCGATAATGTTACTAAAAAAAAGAATGGTGAAACACGCCTTTGTGTTGATTACCGCGAGTTAAATAAAATTACAATCCGAGATAATTACCCTACTCAGTTAATTGACGATAATTTGGACCAATTAAAAAACAAAACATATTTTACGAGTCTTGACTTAAAAGACGGGTTTCACCATGTAAAAATAAATGAAAAATCTGTAAAATACACGTCGTTTGTGACTCCGTTGGGACAATTTGAATTTTGTAAAATGCCTTCTGTGTTAACAAACGCACCGCGCGTTTTTCAACGTTTTGTGACTTCTATCTTCGAGCCTCTAATACGAGAAAATAAGATTTGTTTATATCTCGACGACATATTAATAGCTTCGCATGATCTTGAAGAGCGAATCAAATGTTGAAGTAGTCTCGAAATACCCGGTACCTCAAAATGTAAAACAAGTTCAACGGTTTATTGGACTTGCGAGTTATTTTCGTCGTTTTGTTTTGGGATTTTTGGTTATAGCCAAACCATTGTACGATCTGTTAAAAAAAGGCACGAAATTTGAATTTGGCGAAAAAGAGTATGATGCGTTCGAAAGTCTTAGAGATATTTTGTTGACAAGACCGGTTTTGGCAATTTATTCGCCTAGGCTTGGACTGAATTGCATTGCGATGCGTCGGCTAGCGGGTTTGGTGCTATTCTACTTCAAAAACAAGAAGATAAGACGTGGAAACCGGTAATGTTCTTTAGTCAGCGTACAACTGTTACAGAGCCTAGGTACCACAGTTTCGAGTTGGAGTGTCTCGCAGTTGTTTACGCGATCAAAAGATTTAGAGTGTGTCTAGCAGGTTTAAAATTCAGGATTGTGACAGCTTTCGCCTAACTCTGAGTAAGCAGAAAGTGAACCCTAGAATTTCGCGGGAATTTCCCGGGAAAAAATATTACTCACGTCGACGCCTTAAGCCGCTGTAATAGCATTCATGTAGTTGAGCCCGGAACGTTTGATGAAACGTTGTCGATTTGCCAAGATAGAGACGAGGAAATCCGTAAAATAAGAGACAAACTTGAAAAAGCGTAGATGAAGTTTTTTGAATTGCGTGTCGGCTTAGTGTACAGTAAAGATCAAAACAAATTGCTGTTTTACGTGACTGTTTCTATGGAGAATAATGTTACAAGAACCTGCCACGATGACCTTGGACACTTCGGGGTAGATAAGGTTTTTCAAAATGTCTCGAAGGTTTACTGGTTTCCTCAGATGCGAAAAAAAATTAGAGAATGCATTGAGAATTGTCTAAAGTGTATAGAGTTTTCCCCGGTCAGTGTGAGGGGAGAAGGGTTTTTGAATAATATTCCGAAAGGAAGTGTGCCATTTCATACGATACATGTTGATCACTGTGGGCCAGTAGAGAAAACGAGTAAGAATTATAAACATATATTTGTGATTATCGATGGATTCACTAAATTTGTAAAAAAATTTCCATGTAAGTCGACCACTACGAGCGAGGTTACAAAGTATTTGGTGGAGTATTTCCACTGGTACGGAAGACCAAAACGAATGATTTCTGATAGGGGGACCGTTTTTACATCGGATGAAATGAAAAATTTTATGGATGACCAGTCGATTGAACACGTTCTGGTGACTACGGAAACGCCACGAGCAAACGGTCAAGTGGAGCGTTTTAATCGAATGATCATACCTATGATAGCAAGAATCTGTGAATGTCCTAGTAAGTGGGATAGGGTTTTGAATCAGCCTGAATTTGCAATAAATAACACAGTATGAAGATCTACAGGAGCGTCCCCCAGTCAGCTGTTATTCGGGGCCGACCAAAAGGTTATAATGAATGATAATTTACGATTGTTTTTGGAAGAATTTGTAGACGAGGAAAGAGATTTCCAGGAAATTCGGGAAAAGGCGTCTGTAAATATTGAGCGAAGCCTGGAAAATAACAAAAGAGTGTATGATAAAAAGCGAAAACACGCAACAATGTACCAGATTGGCGACTATGTAATGTTAAAGAACAGAGATGTAACACAGGGAGTAAATAAAAAACTGCTTCCTAAATGGAAAGTTTCATATAGACCAGAGAAAGTTCTGGATAGTGATCGGTACGTGATAAGCAACATCGAAGGGTTACAAGTGACTCAAAAGCGTTATACTGGCATATTGGCAGCTGATCAGATAATACCGTATGCAAAAAATTGAATTTGAATATTGTCATTGTAAGAGGAATGTTGGGTGCACGATTTTTGTATGTTGTTTCTCCTTCTCTGTTCGTTCGCCCGGACGGAATACGGTCAGGACGGCCGAGCTGTAATCGATAACCTTTTGCGTTTACGTAAAAGACTTTGTGATTCCAGAGAATTCTCAGGCGTACGCAATTCGAATCTTCTGGAACCTCAGCACGGTTGAGGGGAATTGGCGGGGAAGATGTGATAAGAGTGCGTTGTGAGGGGGAGGGGAACATATTTTGACAGGGACTTTGGTAGTGTAGAGACGTGTTGTATCCATGCTCAAAAATGCTTTGCTGAATAAAAGAATCATACTTAATTTAAATTGGCTGTATTATTCTTTGAGTTTGCCCTACACATATAGTACTGCGCATTTCATAGTGTCATATTACACATTCTCATAAACATCTAACAGTCTCATAGTATGTTCATTGGCACCAATAATGTCATAATATCCTACTACGCATGTCAAAAAACTATTTTATAGTACTGCGCATCTTATAATGCCATATTACATTATTTGTATACACTAAACATCTAACAGTCAGATCAACTGCGCACGTCAAAGAGTTATATTAAATTACGCGACATGTCATAATGTAATAATATGCTACCTACTTCACATGTCAAAGTACTATTATATATTACTCCGCATGTCATGGTTCCATATTACACTACCTTATAAACATCTAACACTCTCACAGTATGTTAATTGGCATTCACAATGTCATAATATGCTACTGCGCATGTCAAAGTACTATTATATAGTACTACGCATCTCATAATGCCATATTACACTATATCTATACACTGAACACTAAACAGTCTTTACAAGTGGGCATGTCAAAGAGTTACATTACATTACAGGACATCTAATAATGTAATAATATGCAACTGAGTATTTCAAAGTACTATTATATAATACTACGCATCTCATAGTTCCATATTAAACTACCTCTTAAACATCTAACAGTCTCAAAGTATGTTGATTGGCTTTCACAATGTCACAATATGCTACTCCGCATGTAAAAGTACTATTACATAGTATGGCGCATCTCATAATGCCAAATTACACTATATCTATACACTTAACATCTAACAGTCTTCTCAAATGCGCATGTCAAAGAGTTATATTACATTAGGTGACATCTCATAATGTAATAAAATGCTACTGCACATGTCAAGGTACTATTATACAGTACTGAGCATCTCTTCGTGCCATATTTAACTATCTTATAAACATCTAACAGTCTCATAGTATATCGATTAGCATTCCTAATGTCCTAATATGCTACTGCGAATGTCAAATTACTATTATATAGTACTGCGCATCTCATAATGCGCTACTACACTATCTCTACACACTAACCATCTAATATTACCCTTAACTGCGCATGACAAAGAGTTATATTACATTACGGGACATCTCATAATGTAATAATATGCAACTAAACATGTCAAAGTATTATTATATAGAACGGGACACCTCATAATGTAATAATATGATACGACGTATGTCAAAGTACTATTAGATAGTACTGCGCATTTCATAGTGCATTGCACTATCTCTTAAACATCTAACAGTCTCATAGTATGTTCATTGGCACTAATAATGTCATAATATGCTACTGCGCATGTCAAAGTACTATTATATAGTACTGCGCATCTGGTAATGCCATATTACACTATCTCTATACACTGAACATCTAGCACTCTCAAATACTGCGCATGTCAAAGTGATATACTATCTTACGGGACATATCATAATTTTATATTATGCTACGACGTATGTAAAAGTGTTATTAGATAGTACTGCGAAGTTTTTAGTGCATTACACTATCTCATATACATCTTACAGTCTCATAGTATGTTCATTGGCACTAATGATGTCATAATATGGTACTACGCATATCAAAGTACTATTTTATAGTACTGCGCATCTCATAATGCGATATTACATTATTTGTATCCACTAAACGTCTGACCGTCTCAACAACGGCACATGTGAAAGAGTTATATTACATTACGAGACATGTCATCATGTAATATTATGCTACTTTGCATGTCAAAGTACTATTATATTGTACTCCGAATCTCATAGTGCCATATTACACAATCTCATAAACATCTAACAATGTGATATGTTCATTGACACTCAACATGTCATTATACTGCTACTGCGCATGTTAAATTACTATTATATAGTACTGCGCATCTCATAGTACCATATTACACTGTCTCTGTACATTAAACAATTAACAATCTTATGGGCTGCGCATGTCAATGAGTTGTATGACATATATATATATATATATACAGTGTGTTTGGAAACTACCGTACTTTAAAGTACTGTCTGAAAGTTGGGAAAATTTTGAGAAAGCCTTTTTTGGCTTTTGGCGAAA
>WNHD01004432.1:0-14495 GCA_011057455.1 Ganaspis sp. Gsp50 | reverse complement strand
AGAAGGAAATGAGGAGAAGTTCTCAGAGAAGAGTGGAAAGTTCATCTTACCAAGTCCTTCCGGTTCCGATAAGTTCATCTTATTAAGAACTTACTGTAGTGCCTTCCCAGAGGGAAGGCATCGTTGAACATTACTGTACATATATTACGTTCTCAACCCTGCACAAAATCACAGCTGACCAGCTGACCGATACTACGTAAATCTTGCTGAGGATTAAATACGAAGGATTAAATTAATTTAAAGATTCATCAATTTACGAATTATAATATATTTATAAACATATATAAAACATTTAAAAGTGAACTTGAGTATTCAGTTTGGATAATGCGACATTAGTCAGCTGTGTCTGGGCGTTGACGATGATCGTTTATAAGGTCGTGTACTTAAATTTTTAAACTCTTTCGAAAATCTGTATTTCTATATGTACTTTGAAAGTAAATAAATACTTAACAAATAAAAGTGTAAGTGTTGGTGTTATCTAAAGATAATTAATAAAGAGTTTCTTGATTCAGTGTCGTTGGGAATAACTGAAAAAATCCAAAATGACAACTTCTAGGTTATGCACTTTTTAATTTGTTTCCTATTGCTCTGATATATTAAGAATGATTCTATAATAGACATTAGTGTATTAAGAATAAAAAAAGTTGGTATACCAAGACGTTAATCAACACCAATTTAAACTTGACAAATCTTTATTTATTTAGTTATATTTCCAATTATTAAATATTTTCCTGCAACATATTTTTCACATCTATTTTGTAATCTCCCTTTATTATTTTTAATAAATAAATCCGTTTTAATAAGATATGTTGCTTAAAAATGACAGAAGAACTATATTTTTTGGTAAAAAAATTTCTCAAATTTATGTTCGGAACTAATGATTTCCTACCTAGTTTCCAACATCAGATTTTATCCTAATTTCCGACGACCGTACAGATGTATAGAATTCGACGTAAGATACCATAATAGGATCCGACGTCGGAATTTTTAATAGGGTTGTATTCTTCGTGACTTGCCTGTTTCATTACTTAAGGAGAAATCAGAAAAACATTAAAAGTGATATTATGTTTTCATGTATTATTCTGCTTTTTGAAATGGAAACAAAATCTTTTATTTCAATTTTGTTAGTCAAACAATGCCAAATAAAATGAACCAATAAAATGTACATTTGAAAATTTTAAATAAAAATTAATTCCATTTCCTGATACAAAAATCTATTTTTCTAGTTTTGTTTCAGGAAGGGAAATTTTTCACAGTTTTATTAAAATGTACATTTTATTGGCTTTTTTTGTTTGTTTGGATTAATGTTTGGCACCTTTTGCCTAAAGAAATATGGAATAGTGATTTTTATTCCATTTCAAAAAGCAGAATATTACATAAAGTCATAATGTTGGTCTGATTCATTATTAAATCAATTTTCGTTAAAGTGAGCTGAAAAATCTAAATAGTATATTTCTTATTATTTAATTCATGCAAATTGGACATTCATAGAGTACGAAATCTTTTATGAGTTTATCGATATTTATGTCTTGTCAATTTTTGTAAAGATATCTTAACTGTTTTAAAATAAAGGTTGTAAAACGGTTGAAATACTGTGGCTATGGTTCATATAAATATGACGCCATTTTTCATTTGATGCCCTTAAGGGCATTTCTTGTGGTATATATATTTTATGTCGAAAAAATTTTCGTTTTCTGTACGATGCGAATTTCGTCTTGCACGTTAGACGTCAATTTCGTTGATTATATAAAAAATAAATGTGATATGTAAATACGTAAAAAATGTGTATAGATGAATGTGATATGTAAAGATATGCAATTTAAAGACATAAAAATTAAAAGGTTGTAACAGCATAAGAATAAAGAAAATTGTACAGACACAAGACTAAAAAAAAATTGCAAAGTTGTATAAGAACCATGAAGATGTAATGACTATACAAGGATATGTGACAATTATAGAGATGAAATATACAAGTTTTTACATCTTTATAGTTCAAAGAATATATATGCGTAAATGCAAGTAACTGATAATAATAATGACAATAATGATGATAATGAAGAAGATGATGATGATGATGATGATGACAATCATGATGACAATGCGGATAATAATTATGATAACAGTGATGACAAAGATGACGAAAATTCGATCTGATAATTTGGACCTGTTTCAGTCGAGTCTAATATAACATACAATGTGTGATTGAATCTCTGAATACAAGATTCTGTACTCGTCATCCATCCATCGGTGTTTTAACCGCAACTAATTACAGAATTGACTAGAAAACCCATTCGATTACTCACATTTTCTCACAAAATGTCTCCATAATTGATTCACTTGTTTCTACCTATATATCTTTGGAACATTAAACAGTCTTTGTATACTTTAGAAATCTGTCGTTACGATAACGTACGAGCATATCCGCAACAGAAATTACCCGTCAATATTGTGCTGCGTGAAAACACTGAACAACCATATTGTCTCGATTTAGTTTTTGATATCATCTCGACATCGTTACGAATCTTTCGAATGGACATCTTTATACGACATCCTGGACATCTTCTCGATTTCGGCTAAAAATTCATATTATATGTGTGGGTTTCTTTATTGTTGTGCACAAAATCTGTACATTGCATTCAAAGTTTAACATTTTATCTAAGGTTTGTACATTGTTTCCAAAATTTGTACATTGTATCCAAAATTTGTACATAGTATCCAATGTTTGTATATTATTTTACTTGCAGATGTTCATAAAAAATTCGCATATTGCTATTCACAACACTGTTCTAATTGGTATTGCACTTCAATTTTCACTGCCAAAAAGAAAAGGAACGAATTTACAGTGGAATTAAAACAACGAACTGAACCAAGGCAATTCAATGCATGTATAGGTATTATATTTGTAGTATTTTTCTGCATTTGTACATTAAAAACAATAATGAGTGCACTAAAAAATTATTATGCAGTACTCAATTTTTTTACACTAATAAAAATAAATTAGCTCTTGTATGGATCTAATTATTACTCCATTTTTTTTCGAAGAAGAGAAATATTTCTTCATTATTTTACTGCACTCATATAGAAAAGAAAACGTTGTAAACGACTTTTTATTTATCTTTCATTTTATTAACCTTGAATTCAAATTGACGAAATATTTGAAAATATTAAAAAATTCGACAATAAATACATTTTCCTAAAGTACACAAAAAGTTTCTAACACTAAAACAGTTTTTAACAGTAAAAAAATTTGTTAAATTATTTGGAAAAATGTTCATGTTTCGGTACAAAAAAAAGAAGAGAAACTATTATAAATCATTCTATCTACAAACGTTTACCTGTTGAAATGAAAAATTCAATTTTTTTCTTTGACAGGGATTTATTTCATTATTTAATACCTCAGCTCGTAATCCCATTCATTCTTTATGTGCATTACAAAAAAAAAATATAAAACAATAATGAAAATGTGAAAATTGTAAACTGATAGGTTGACAATTTTTTTTTAACTGTTACATGGTTGTCAGTTATTAAAAATTCTGTTGTACATTCAAAAATAAAATCGTGTTTTGTGTCGCGTTATTTAAAAAGTTAGGTTGAAATTATAGAACCTTTTTCTCATTTAATTCAGACGAATTTTAGAAATAAAATCAGTTAAGAGGATGTTAATTGCACACTTATAATTATAGAAATTGGAGTTCCGCTCATTCGTTTGAGGTAATTTGTACTACACGGTTTTAAATACTGGAATTTAATATACTTCAGTTGCCAAAATATTTTATATTGCAGTTCATTATAGAAATTTGATAAAAATGTAAAAGTTGCATGTGAAAATTGACAATTTTACTTTCCTTGTAAAATTTCTGCGTGATATTTTTATTAAAATGACTCTGTTACTTTTTGCCTGTACGAGAGGTAAACAAGAGAATTATGCATGAAATATTTTTGTTCTACAAGAAATGTAACTCGATAATTAATAAAATAAAAAGCAGAAAATTCAGTTTGAGATGAATTATATTAAATTTTAAACTATATTAAATTTTGATGTTATATATTAGACCTATTATATATTTTAAATAGCTATATCCTTGCTTCAAAACTTTTAATTTATCCCAAACTTTGTGTCAACAGAAAATACAACATATCATCTTGATAATAAAATTATGTGTAACAATTTATCTACGTAAATATTTAATTTATAATAATTAATCAACTTTGTTTTGTAAATCTGAATACTTAATAACAATTTGGAGTTCACTTTTTGTGTATAATGCATGAAAATTGACGCGTCTTGTACATGTTCGTTGTTTCAAGATTGTAATCATTTGAAACACAAGACCATGTCATTGGTCGCATCCAAGATTTTGTGCAAGATAGTGTGTAAATTCAATATGCAAAATACAAATGCAGTATACAAAGACACACTGAAAAAATTATTTCCTTAAATTTTACAGAACTGTTGCGGAGCAGCGGATATAGACATCTACTGAACAGAGTTCTGTAAAATGTGGTGAATATTGCATGATAAACTCATGAAAGTTCAATTCTTTATACTGAACTTTCATGAGTTTATCATGCAATATTCACCACTTTTTACAGAACTCTGTTCAGTAGAGGTCTAAATCCGCTGCTCCGCAACAGTTCTATAAAATTTAAGGAAATAATTTTTTCAGTGCAGTGTACAAAGAAAGTGTACAAATACAATGTACACATACAATGTACAAATATATATTGAAATACAATGTACAAGTGGAATGTACAAACGCAATGTACAAGTGCAATATACAAATGATAATATACACCTTGCATATGAGTTTTCAGCTAGAATGCGTAGTAGACATCTCGGACATCTTGCCAAATATCTTTGATTCCGTAAGAATAAAAAATTTACGGATATGTCGATATGCTGATATCTGGATAAAATCACCACTTTCAAGAATTAATACAGTCTTCTGATGACAGCACTAGCTGTTTCGGGGCATTCACTACCGGTCGTCCAACCTGATACAATTGCAGTTATCAACAGTCTGTTTCCTCTTGGTGTCGTCTGCGAAGTTCCATGTATCGATGCCGGGCGTCACAGTAATGAAGTAGTGGTACCTAGACATCAGTACCGGTACCTTCCTGATAACCTTCATCAGGCGAGCTTCTTGTAGATCCTAAGACGCGTTTCAATGCAGAAACTGGCGGTAGAACAGGAACTCCTTTCTGCCAAACCCGCATTTGTTTCGCACCAGGCGGGAAGGCCTCCGCTGAGGCCATACTGGCCAACATCTCCTTGGACGTATAGGGATTAACGGCGACTGTGGTCCTCACGTCTCTTTCCCAGAGGCATCCGGAGTACAGCAACTTGGCGTCATCCAAGTCGACACGACTGTATTCCCCATTGAAGGGCACTGCTTCCTCGCCCGAACCTCTTCTAGTGTCCCTGATGAGGTCTGGGTTATCGATGGGCATCAAAGATGTCGTCGAGGAAAAACAAGGTCCAGGAACCATTGGTTGGTGACTTTCCTCGAATCGCTTTAGTACGTACTCGCCCTCGGCGATGCAGGGCTGTGGCCTCTGAACATAACTCAAGTTTAAGGAGATAGGATGTTTTGTTTCACTGAAGGATGTCGTCTCCACTTCCTCCTGCTTCCTTCGATTGATCGTCGACGTCGCGGATTGAACATTATCCACGTTGTCGGCTGGAGCGGCTTCTCCTGGATTTGGACCTTTGTGGTCCTTTTGAGGCATTCTTTTTAGCCGGACGAACAGCACTAGGATAATTAATAAAATGAAGAGGATCAGCACCACCAAGGCTGCAGATATCCCTGCTATCTGGCCTGATCCTAGAGTGGACATCCCAGCTGTTCTTAAAGAAACGTGCAGGGTGAAGTTGGCTTCCACACTCCCTGCCCGATTTTCAGCCACACAGAAAAATTCACTCGAGTCTGATTCTTGAGCATTAGTTAGAACTAAAGTACTCCGTTTCCTGAATTGTCCTTCCTCGTAAATCAGTATTTTTTGATAACTACTGAATGCTGAGTGATTCGCAAGTAATCTTCCATTCCAGTACCATTTCACCTTAGCTGGTGGTATTGCCGATACCCTGCAGATGATACTAGCATTTTCACCAATAGTTGCTTCCGCGTATCGGCTCGTGATCATCAAAACAGGTCGACATGCAAAATCATCAACGACCAGTTCAGTAAACATTTTGTTTACCAATTGCTCGGGCCCATGGCAAACAGGGGCAATAAGCATGGGGAGGTTGTGCTTGACGAGGCATAGCTTGAGCTCCCTCAGCTGACAATCACAAATCCAGGGGTTCTCGTGAAGTTCGATACTTCGGAGTTTGTTAAGCGGGTCAAAGATCCCCCGATGGAGGGTTGAAAGTTGGTTGTTGTTCAACTTAAGGCTCTCGAGGTTTTCCAAGCCCTGAAAGGCATTCGCCTGCAGTTCCACCAGCTTTGTATTGGAAAGATCTAGCTTAACAAGATTTGGTGTCTTCTTAAAGGCAAAGGAGGAAATCCTTTTAAGAGGGTTACCAGCGAGAACCACGTCCCTTAAAAACGGGACTTTACTGAAGCTTTGAGTTGGCACGTCACTCAATTGATTGTTACTCAAGTCGAGTTCAACCAAGTTCGTCAAATCTTTCAGGGCATTCTCGTCAATGTGGTCGATACGACACTCCCGTAGATAGAGACGCTGAAGGTTTGTCAGGTGAAGATTGGTAAAAATATTACTCGGCAATCTCTTGATGGTGTTGCCGCTGATGTCCAGAACCTGAGTCTCCGGATCGATAGAGTCGGGTATGCTGGTCAGGGCACGATCAGTGCACTCCACGGTTCGCTTGCCACCTTTCCACTTGCAAGAACACTCGTTCGCGCACTTGTCCCCAAAAGCCAGGCAGCAAAGGGTCGAAATCGCCAAAAACATTAATAAATCCATGACTAATCTTTCTCTCTAAAGCAATACTGCAATTCAATACCCTTCAACGTCCTCTGCTTCGATTCAGTATTCTTTTATTTAATATTCGCAGATTTAGTTCTCCACGCCGATTTTACACACTTGTCTTTTGTTTTTTGCTCTAACACTCGAGATGTTGCTATTCCTACTTGCAGGCTCGCTTGCTCTTTCAACAGGCAAAAATCATTTCTCCCCCAGCTTTCACGACAAACCCTTGTGAGGCCGGTGCACTCGCACTCATCTCCCTTTTACAAGTACTCCAGTTACCATCAAAGGGCTCACACAGTTCCCCCTCTCAGCAGCTTTATCCACGCAAACTAATTATGTAAACGAGAGCAACGGGACTAATAGTTGATCCGTGATCGCATCTCGTTTCCGGACCTCCATTGCAAGTTGCCCGGACCACTCCGGGCACCAATATCCAAAACGGTCACTCAACTGAAAATTCCCAACCAAAATTCACTAAACGGAAAATTCGCAACATCCACTGAATGGAAATTGCATCCACTAAACGGTAAACTTTCAACATCCACTAAACGGTAAATTCCCAACATCCACTAAACGGTAAACTCCCAACATCCACTAAACGATAAATTCCCAGCATCCACTAAACGGTGTATTGCCAACATCGACTAAACGGTAAATTTTCAACATCCACTAAATAGAAAATTCTCGATGTGCACTGAACTAGAATCTGGAATATTGCCTCACTTTGGCGACCATGCACGAGTCTCGAACATTTCACTGCTGTCAACTTCTGTGCACTGGAAAGATTCACGAGACAAAATGGAACCCGGGATCGAAGCGGTAACAAAGACTGGACGCGATTGAGAGAAACTGATGGAAAAACGTACGCAGCCCGTACAACATGTAACACTGGTCGCGAGGGTGAACACTGACTCGAAGTGGGCGCACCCTTGTTCTCTCTTGGTGGTGAACTATAGACCGACACCGTGATTCCACAACCACCCCCAATAGTTCGTGCTCCCTCGATACTAAACTCACCCTTCTCCCACTTCTGGCTCGAGACTTGAACCCCACTTCTAACCCCACTCCCTGGCGTAGCGAGCGCGCGCATCACTTGCCAAGGTATCGAATACTACGTCACGCTACGAGAGATATACGGCTATTTCGTAAAGTGGTTAAATGCACTGTCAGATTACGCTAGACCAATACCGCGTGGGAGGGTTTGTTTTTTCATTTCACGGTCGTCAGAGGATGGGTTACTCTGCTTAAAAAGATGCGTCGATTACTAAATAAAACGCGTCTGACCTAACCTCTCAAATGGGAGATTTTTTTTCCAATGATGTGAAGACATTTTCAGGGGTCTATTATATAGGACAAGAATGCAAGAATAAGAGAGGCTTGAGAGAAGAATAGACAGGATGAGGAAGGAGGCTGTGGAGCGCTAATTTTCCTTGAAGGACCTTTTAGCCCTAATTGGCTATCCGGATCGATATCACTCTCGGCTGCTGCCGACAGACCAAGGAGGAATATTGATGATACGAGAACTACGAGTGCTGAATGGTACTGCAGCTGGCTCAAGTACACTCTCTGTCTCGCTTGTCTGTCTCCTTGCAGCATTCCATGTGTTTATCGATTCGCAATATTGTTGCCCGAGACGACGCGAAAAAGTCATTCGCAAGAAAGTTTAACGAAAAATCTATTTTTCACTTTTCTGTCGTAAACCTCTGCTTCTCGAATTAAATTTCAGTTTTTTAGCTCCCATCCAATTTCTTTATTCGGAAAACAATTTAAGCGTCAAGAATAAACTGCAATGATAATATTCACTTTGAGAAAAACTATAAATAATTTTGTTAGAAATAAATATTTGGAGTAGGAATAAATACTTTAGCTGGAAATAAATACTTGAAATAGAAATAAATACTTTAGTAAAAAATGCATACTTGAAGTAGGAAAAAATACATAGATTAAAAATAAAAGTGCAGAAAAATAAAAAAATAGTGAATGTAAAGCTAAACAAAACAATTAAAACAATACGTGAAAATTGAAGAAAAAATGAAACAAAAGAAAATATTTAACTATAATAAAATAAGTTGCTATGTGACTATGTCAGAAGTTTTTTCATATCCCTCAGGTATATCAAGATGACTCCAATAAATGGACAACCTCAATAAATATTTTGATTTTTGTTTTAAAATATTAAAAACCACTGCCAAGTTGTGATTTGTGTTTATTTTATGGACATTCTACTTTCTCATTGATAGCGATTTTTTCACAAGTTTTAACAAGTGTAAAACTATGTTCATTTCATGGACATTTAGCTTCTCAATCGAGAATTATTTTCTTAAGAAAGCAACCTTCAACAGTTTTTAAGAAGAAACTACCATTAAAAATTATAATTTTAAAAGTTATAAAAAGAAATTAAATTTTAAATGCGTCCAAAATAGTTAAAGAGTAACATTTTTTCCATAAATTTCTGCTAATATAAATATTTTATATACGTCAGTCGATCCATTTGTTGATGCGGAAAATTATTTGCTAAGAAACTGTCATTAACAAATCAAAATATTGAAATTTATATCATCGAATGTCATAAATGTAAAAAATAATAAAAAATTACCATAGTTACTCTATCAATTCTTGGTAAAAGTAAAATATAGTCTATATATATATATTTTAAAATGTAGACTTTATATTGATAAATCAATTAAAAATGATTTTCTATTTTCATTGTCGAGATATTTATCAAAATTACAATGAATTTTTCGAAAATTTTTAAACTTTATAATTTTGAATAGAGTAACTTTAGAGTGATTTATAATAATTTATAATGTAAAAAATGTAAATAGCAAATGTTTGCAAAACAAAAGAAGTAAAAAAATATATAGTTAGAGATGATTGATAGACTGTAATTTTTTATTATTTTATACCCTATTCTACAAGAACTGTGATTTCGCAAAAAGTATCATATCTGTTTTTTTTGTATCCGACATACATATTTACGAAAGTAACAATGGTGTTTGTTTAATTTTTAAAATGTTTATAGCTTTCGAGAGAATAAGTGTAAAAGGTTCCATTATATATGCCAAAGAATGCGTTTTCAAAAGTTTTATATGAATGTAAGTAATAATATATACAGGGTGATTCAACATGTTTTGTTAAAGTTCGCATTTTTAGAATCTAGACAAAAATACTCGCAAAAATATAAAAGAAACATATTCCTCTATTTTTTACTATTCGTCATAGATCGAGAGTTAATTAAATTCGAAGTGTAGATGCTACAGGATGATTCAAAACTGTTGTTAAAAATTATTCAAAACTTTAATGCTAGATATGTGATTCAGAAAAATGTAATGTTCAATATATTTTCATTTTTTTAAAATTTTTATAGAAATTACATAT
The DNA here is from genome assembly GCA_011057455.1 of Ganaspis sp. Gsp50. Taxonomy (NCBI): domain Eukaryota; kingdom Metazoa; phylum Arthropoda; class Insecta; order Hymenoptera; family Figitidae; genus Ganaspis; species Ganaspis sp. Gsp50. The sequence continues at coordinate 4,184 of WNHD01004432.1, read as the reverse complement.
AATTTTATAGACATTTTTAGTCACCCTGTAACAGACCCACTTTGTATTTCCTGCAAGATTTTAAGTAAGATTAAGATTTTAAAGTACATGACTGTTGGCGTTATTAAACAATTATTAATAATGGCCATATTGGTTTTACAAAAATGGAAAGGAAAGAGCAAAATGCCAATTATAGTCATGTAAAAATAAAATGCAATAAATGATAAAGATAAAGAGTAAAAATGATGACAAAGAATAAAAAAAAAGATAAAGAGGAAAAAGGAAAAATAAACTGAAGAAGCAAAAATATAGAAATAAGACAGAAGTTTAATATTCATTATTTTTTCTTCATTTACAGATTTTAAATAAAATAATAAATTAAATAAATATTTATAAACTGCTCGATTTCATGAAGTAATATATATTTATCAAACAAATAAGTCACATTTTTTATTTCTTTAGTTAATTTCATTTACATTTATAAAGCATACTTTTTATTTTGTTAGTTTTTGAAAATAGTTTTTTAAATTGAATGTCATCACTTCAAATATTCGCGCGTACTCTCAGTCTACTATTCGAGTAAGGTTATGTCACTATAGGTTTTTGTACAAAAAAACATATTATGTGGATTTTTACTTTCTAAAAATCTACAGTTTTTGCATTTTTTTCGTAAATGGTAATAGGTATTGGTTTTTTCTGATTTTTTTCATAGAGAAAAGAATTCCAAATATTTTCATAAAGTCAGTACTGCAACTATACCTACTTCAACTTGCGCCCGAATTATTTTCGATTTTTGCGCTCCGTGCTATTTTTTCGCTTACAGTTTTAATGAAATTCTACTGAAATTGCACTTGTAACTACATGAAACTTCCGTTACATATATTGTAAACTTTTTAAGAAAATTTTTTAGCAATGTAAAAAGGCTGCTAGTGAACAATAACTGCATTATAACCAACAAGTTTTAAATATTTTTATGAAAAGAAAATTAAATAAGAAATTGGTGACACTTTCCCCTACGTAGCACATAGGGGGACGTGCAATGATATGTATCATGAGGGTGGCTATGTACACAGTTTCTTAAACTGCATATATATTTATATATATGTGTGTATATAAATATATGTATAAGAACCTATCACCACTGACCCTAAAAGAACGCAGTTTCTACGAGAATATTTTCATTTTCTTTGAAAACAATGTTTAGGATTCTTATAAATCCTATACATATACTATAATATATTTCTAAATCTGGGATATCAAAGAACTTCAATTTTATTCACGAGGTATTATTATAGGTATAAGGGAATTATTCACTAATAAAATTGTCAAGTTACTGGATCTCTTGCTTATAAGGATTGTTTAAGATGGCCTTAAGGGGCAGGGGTAAAAGATTGTTATGATAGATACATTGAAAGTTATGTCAAGAGAGAAAGACAAATAAATTGGAATTTATGTGGGGTAAGTGTATTAATGTATATGTCGTAGCCACTTTGTGAAAAATAGCATTTTATGTATAATGCCCGACCATTATGAGACGTAATCCATGACTCTCTAAGTTTGAATAATTATAAATCTACTAATTTCATACAGCTAAAACTGAACAACTAATTCAATTTGTAAATTTCAACTGATTATCAGTTCTATTCTATTGATTCTCAGTGAAATTCTACTGTAAATTAATTTTCTCATTAATTTACAGTAGAATTTTACTATTTCTCAGTATAGATTTTTACTAAATGAATTAGTTGCTCGCAGTTCTCACTATGAAATAGTAGATTTCTACTGTTTCAGATTTAGATCTTGTGAACAAAATATTTGTTTCACAGAAATCAAAATTATTGGACAATTCATGAAATACATATATAAGCTATAATTATAAACTTAGTGTATAATATTAAGCGCATGTGATGGAATATGACGTAGATGGTCACTCGACATACAAGGCAAACCTTTTCCGCCGTTTTACTGTTAAAATAATAAACATATCGTTATGAAAATTTGTATACATTCATAAAATATCATCTGAATGGTTTGTCTGGTATGAATTTATTAAAAATTTTGTTCAAAATTTATTTTATAAAATTACGTGATACACTTAATTAATTTTTCAGAAGTTTATAAAATAACTTTTGGACAAAATTATTAATAAATTCATACCAGACAGATCATTCTGATGATATTTTATGAATGTATACCAATTTTCATAACGATATGTTTATTATTTTAACATTAAAACGGTGGAAAAAGTTTGCCTTATATAGGTCATGTGACCACCTACGTCATTCTCCATCACATGCCTTTAAGAAATCACATAATGCGTTCAAATTTAGAAAACATCCAAATGAAATGATGCGTCATACTCTTGTCACACCTCTTTGACAATTAATTAACTTAATTAATTAAATTTTACACTGATAGAAATACTATTGTCGTTTCGAACATATGATTATGGTTGGTAGTTTTTCCTAGAGTAGTGGCCGCACTGTTCTTACATATAAGTAAATCTCCCATAATGCACAGCAACGTCAGTCTCTGTATTACTTAACCTCAAATATCGTATGGCTTGCGTATGACAGTAGCCATTTTCATTTTCAACAATACATTATGGTTGAACTACCCAGAATTATGACAGTACCTTCGAATTATTTCTTTCAGTGTATGTATTGTATGAGTTACGATAATATTTATAATACTTTTCACTATTTCAATTAAATAATTTTTATGAACAGATCAATCGACTTAAATTAAACGTCAAACAATCAAATTTTAGTCAATCTTTTTAATTGTTTAAACAATCCCAATTATTTATTAGAACTACATTCAACAAATTTGATTGTTTGAATAAATACATTTTACTTTATACTATAAGAATTTTTTCAATATAAAGGCTTTAGAAAATATTGTCATATTTTGTTTAAACAATCCAATTGTTTAAACCATTTATTCACTTCACACAAATTATGAATAATTGTAACAAGTCTACGAAAACAAATGTTCTTAATAAGTAAACAATATCATGTACTCAAGGAATATATATGCAAAGTTAAAAGATTCAGAGATTTATATTTTTGCTATAAGAAGATTTCATATGCAACTTTATTTGACAAACAAATTCCTGAAATATGGAAACTACAAACATAGAATATTGCAGAATTAAAAAGTTGCGGCTTTGTGAGCATTTCTCAACTATAAAAGAGTAGCCCACACAGCACAACTCATTCAGAAACGCAGTCAGTAACTCATAGTCTTCATCATCAAGTTCTAAGTCTCTTTAAGTACGTGTGCTCGGGGTTTATGTCAGTAATTTTTTAAATTTGAATTTCAAAATTCAATCAGTCAAAGTACGAGTGTTCCGGATACTTAACAAATTATTACACAACCTAAAAGTGCAAATTCAACAGAAGAATTTTATAATCATTATTCGCAAACGCCTAACAGAAAAATCCTGACCAAGAACCAGCATTCTTTACTGACAGTACCGAGCCAGTACAGTGGAAATATCACAATCATCTGGAACAAATTTGACTACATACAAATCCTTTCACCATCATCATCGTCATCGCCATCATCAGCCATTTTCAACAACCAAAAACCATCAAACAAAAACTTCATAAACACTAACTTTAGGTAAATTATTATTTTCATTTTTGTTTTGGCAGAAACTTAAAATTAAATATTCATATAAAAATCTTTAATTAGATTTAGCTAAAATCTAATAATCCTGAATCTCGAAAACTAAAACCAATAAATTTTGAATAAATTTGTATCTTTATTTGTTTAAATAACCGTGTTTTCATTTTGCCAGCCCTGTCCCAATACTGGCGGAAATTCTTTTCAGCCTAGCTAAATATAACTAACTAATTGTAAGTATTGACGTCACACTCTCTAAATCTGAATTAGTGGTTTTCTACTAATGAATTAGAGAAAACTGAGCCACTATGAAATAGTAGAAAATTTTACTAATTTTTAGTAGAACACTACTAATTTTTAGTAGAAAACTACTCATTTTTAGTAGAAAATTACTAATTTGGAAGTAGAATATCTACTAATTGAAAAAATACGTTTTTAATATTTCAATTAGTAGATATTTTATTTCCAAATTAGTAATTTTCTACTAAAAATTAGTAGTTTTCTACTAAAAATTAGTAAAATTTTCTACTATTTCATAGTGGCTCAGTTTTCGCTAATTCATTAGTAGAAAACCA
>WNHD01004431.1:0-11207 GCA_011057455.1 Ganaspis sp. Gsp50 | reverse complement strand
AACCTAGTAAATTTTATTTTCAATACGAGTGACCGAGAAAAAAGTATTAAAATTATAACCTTCGTCTTAGATATGTTTTACTTACTGTTAAGAAAACTAATGTGATTTTCTTTTGAGATAAAAAATAATCCTGTTAAATGATTCCCCTGACATTAAGCAATCCTCAGTCTTTCACGGAGTTCACTGCTTTTGGCAAAAGCGCCAGACTTCATTTGACTGTTTCAGTTTAATTGACTCCTAACTCGATGTTGTTTAGTTATTTATTTAGTTAAGTAAATTATTTGAACGAGTTGAAAGTTACCTTGTCACAGCATATACAAATAGTGCTGCAAAAAATTGAAGCCATTAGATTTTGTAAAGTCTGGATTTCGTATAACTTTATCGATGCTTTGTATGCACATATGTGACGAGCTTCCTTTTTCGTGTTCGTTACTTGTGAGTAAATCAATATGACTAAGAAATGGAATTCAGTACATTTGCTACATCTTCGACAAGCTCAAATATTTGGTTTTCGAGATTGAAGTTCACATCATTTGTAATTCTTTGTTGTTTTTAGAAATACTATAGTTGCAATTTTTGTTGAAAAAAGGAAATTGCTGAACAAGCTTTTTCAATCTTTTTGATAAAGTTTAAACATTTTTATTATTTACTTTTATTGTCATAACATAGTTACTATTAGAATAAAATATCCTCATATAGGATGTATTTAGAAAATTATATGCGCATTCGTCTTATCTTTGAATTATCTTCGCGTTGTTGACTTTTAGGATTAAAACAGAAGAGAATCCTAAAAAAATTCTTTTAAAAAACACTGTATCATTAAAATTTGGTAATTTCGTGTTCAGTATCATTTTCAATTTAAAAGCGTCTGTGGTCGGAGAGAAGTCTTGAAATTGTTACAAAGAGGAATGGCTATTGTTGCCAAGTCTCACAATATAGAATAATGAGTCACTCGATTCAAATTGCCGAGAAATGGAAAAAGGGATAACATGAGACTGTTGGATTTAGAAGGAAAAAATGACGTGCTGGAAAAGCGAGCTATAAAATTCCATAAGCATTCACTTCGATTTAAGTATTATAATAAATTCCATTCACGAAACCCCTGCATCATATTTTACTAAAAAGTTGCTGTATGGGTAGTTACACAACATCCGCATTTTCCTCTCAAGGTGGTTCAATCCATAAAATTTCTCTTTTGGAAAGGGTTTAGAATCTACAACTGTTGCTGTTAAAAATGTATCTTCTTTGAATCAGTAAATTACTGAGCTTTATAATTAAATAAAGGTCAATATTTAATAAATAATAGATTGCACCCATATACTGATATCACTTTGGTGCGTTAATTTCACTCTCATCGAAGCGGATTTACAAAATTATGAATATATTTGATAATTCCCAATCATTGTTGAACGACAATATTGATGACAAATTAAAACGCCCCATTAAACTTTTCAAAATCAATTAACCAGAGTTGCAAAGAATATTTTTGGATAAAATCCAGCTCATAACATTCTATATTTCAGACTTTTATTTACAATATCAAACAATTTCGTGAGAGTTCCATTAATAAAATAACTTTTAATAGTGCAATGAATAAACTTTCTACAATATCTGATAAATCTTAATTTCTGTAAGAACACATGTCTAGACGTTAATAGGTGATTAAACTTCAATTCTCCTTCAAAGTTTCTCTATAATTGTTAATGATTCGAAACCCGCATAGCATTGTAATGCAAGATCTATCAGCAGGGATTTAGCAATTCCCTGTCTGCAAATCTTCTAAATCTCGAACCGAGGCACTTTTAGGACCCCTTTCAAGGATTATAGGTAAAACTTAACGTCTTCGAATTTCAATGACTTCTGTCTTCAACTTGAATAAACGAAATTTCAGTATAAGTTTTTATTCTGTTGGAATAAAAATGGAAAATTTGTCATTTTTATTTCGCCGCTGGTGTTTGGAAGCTATTTTTGCCTCGTGATAAAATTTCACTATCTACCTCGCGTGTATCCGATCAAATGTCAATAACGCGTTTCGGAAAATAGACGAAAATGAATTGCGGATCGATTCTGTCAACTGCGGAACAAAGTATCCATTTTTCGTGTCGTTATTATTATGTGTGTTGGTCACAACTGAACCACTAATCTGTTAATGGAATATATTACCCTTTTAAAAATGTATTCCCTCTGCTTTATTTGTTTTTCGTCGCTGTTTTTAAATAAGCAAACAAACCTATTACCATATAAAAACAAAGGGAATACTTAAACTGATAAATCAGGTTTCATTAGATTATTTATTGCAAGCCTCTCTTTAAAAGTTCTATAAAAATTGTAAATAAAAACTGTGACGCTCTTTTTATTTCTTAAATCCAGATGTTACGATTTTTAATCTTATTAATTCAATTCAAGTTATTAAATTCATGTTTACTATAATTATGGACTTTAAATCTTTATCCTAACGTCAGGTTATCTTTGTTAAACGTTTGGAAAATAACTAAACCCTGTGTGAATTTTTCTTTATCAATTCTTTAATTATACCCTGTGACAAGGTAAAATTATTTAAAACTCAGCCAACCTCGATCACCCAAATTACTAAAAAAAAAAGAACACTTTCTAAAGGAAGATTCTCCTCCTCGACAATTCACTGCTGGCAAGACAATGCGGAGACACAAACTGATACGAAACAAGTTGAGGAATATTTACTTAACCATTCGGTAAACTTGTACTTTGTCTCGGCTTCAGAACGACATCCGATAAATGATAAAGGAATCAACACAAATAAAAATAAAGAGAATTTCACCAGAATTTGGTTTATTCAAAAGAACTCCTCTTTCCCCGGAACACACAAAAGTAAAATAATATAAAATAATACTCATTTTAATAATTCACAAAAATGATAGTGAACTGCTCCAACTAACTTCCCGTGAACACTCCATGAACTCTATGAACAACTCTCGGTAAACTGTAAAAATTCAGTAATCGTCTCAATTAATAAGAAATGCTTTTATTGTCCTCGATGCCCCTAAACGCTGCCTGGTAGTCCCTCTCCTTCCCTCTGTCTTCGGTCCTTGTCTCTTTGCCTAATCTGCAACGAATCTCTCCGTTGAACCTGTAATCAACACCTAGAAAACCTTCCCGCTCAAAGAATAATCTTTCCGATAAAATATATTTCTCCAATGAATCGCTTCTAATTAAGATTCATCATAGGAAAGGAACAACGTCATCCCGAAGAAGAATTTAGGTGTAAAACTATCAGGACCGTGTCAACAAATTCCTTGTTAGAGCACCGAGAAAATTCGCAAATCTCTAAATAAAATGCCCAAAATGCACTCCGAAAATTCTCAAATAATTCAGTCCAAAAATTGGATTGAATAACGTAACCACAACGTTACAACCCAAACTAACCAAAAGAAGCTTTAAAGCGGAGAGTATCGTGATTAGAAGAGATCGAAATCATATTTGCAACCAAACACTGACAGGATTCACTTTTTTGGAGACGACTCCGCAACAGAACGACGAGAGGAAGAGTTGCAATGTTCCGTGCAATTAACATCGTTTCAAGTAAGCGTTGTGACGTTACAGAATCTCTCCACAAAGTTTCGAATTTAAATGTACTCTGAAATTCTTATAATTCACTCGAATGGAAAACTCTAGATCAAGAAAAAACCACTGCTCGACTCGGCGGAAGAATCTAGTTTATGTGATATCGTTATTATGAAATATTGTTAAATTTTATTTATGCTAAATATCATCATTGAGCATCGGTGGACGTTGAGGGAAGGATCTACCCCCACCCATCTTGGAGGATACATATTACTTAAATATTGGAATAGACGAAAAGATAGTTAGAGAGCGGTTGATGAACACTCACAGAAGGAAAACGAGATTATCACTCTTTATTCTCAGAAAACTGAAAATGTTTATTTATCTTCTGCTTTAATTTAGGCCACTTTGTTTTCTTAACCACCTTCAAGAAAAGAATTAAATTCATTATTATGAATCCATTTATCTGACTTTTTGTTAAAAAGTCTCTGTTAAAATTTTCTGCAACTGTTTTGTCTGCAACTTTTGCGACAAATATCTCTTTTTATCGTTGCTCATATTTTATACAGCTTGAATTGTAAAGAACAGAAACCCAATTATCTAAGTTTTTTTCTTTGCAAATGTTTTGTGCACCGTATGGGGTCCGCGGTAAACGCGTGTGCACCCTCCATGTGTGGGACTCCATTTAGACGACCCACTAAACTCTTATCCTCCTTCTAGAGACTTAGTCTTCACAGCAGTGCCGCCTGTCTGGCTTTAAGCTTCACTATGGAGACACCCATGTGTTCTTTGGACTCTTTTAAATGATCGCAGACTCGCCCGCCCATTCACGAATCCGCCGAAAATCTAAGTCCCGGCGGATCCATGACATAGCGCGCCTAAGTCCGCGAACACCTAAGAGACCCCGAGGATTCCTCCGTTCCCGTAACTACTTTATTACCTGCGCCTAAGCGCCTCTTCGTGCCGTACTGCTTTCAGAGCCTTCCGATAGATAGCTCATTTTCTAGAGCCTGAGACATAATCGCAGGCTGCTCCCACCGTTTTGCTACAAAGAAAGCAGCAAGATTGTTTACTACACTTGACAACGGTGTGACCCGATTCTCCACATTTATAGCATGTGGAGGATCTGTCCACTCCACTGCATTGTACTGCCTTGTGCCCGAAACCCAGGCATCGGCGATATCTGATCATCGCAAGGCGTTTCCTTACGCAGCAACTCAGGAAGCGCACCTTGACATGTCCAAGGCGCTCCAAAATTACTGCTTCTCAGCGGGTTACGGTGACCACCGCCAAATTAAGACCCATCACTGTAAACCAAAGTGAATAAGTTGTCCCAATTCTAATTTTTGCAGAAAGGCTTCACCTGTCTCAACTTTTTACCTGTTTGCAGTGTCCGTTTCAGAGCTACAACAACTTCTACTTCCACAATAAGACTGCCCAAGTCCCGGATTTCCAGAGTAACTTTCTGGTCATCTCGAGATTGGACAATCGACATGCCACCTACGGTCTCCGCTACCTTTGTAGCAAAAGTCTCAAACTTTGAGCCTCCTCCCAATGTCAAGAGGAGGTCTCCTTTTTGCGTGAGCCTGACACCTACCACCTCTGTCTCGCACAACTTAGGCTTTACAACGTTTCTAAGTTTGCTGAGGACAGATGCATACGTTTGACCTTCAGTGACCTTGATAAGCATTGTCTGCGTTCTCCTTTTGTCCTTTCCGCTGAGATCTTCGGACCCTTCGGTTGGATCCGTCCCTTTCGGCTCGGATACAGACGTCTTCTTTTTTTTGTCAGTTTTTGCTTTTTTAGCAAAAGTTGCCTCTCTTCTCACTTTTTAGCCTGCTCTTTTGCTGGAGGGCTGTCTTCCTTCTTGCGATTAAGACATTCAAGTACCACCTTTCTAATTTGGCGAACTTCTTCAGGAAAACCCAGGCCTTGGTCGAAATTGTTATCTACCAAATATGCCCTCGTGTGCTTGATGCGTGCTGCTACCAAGTCTTTGCATATTCTAAAACTTTCCTTTATGGTCATTGCGATGTTTGGCTGTTTTAAACATGCCTTTAACATCTCGCTTACCTGGTCTCCGATCTTTGCTAAACAAGCAGCCTCTTCGCTTCTCAGAGCATTACTACGCTCTCGATCCTCACAACACAATCTAAGACCTTATCTGTGGCGTGGCTAAAGATGCTTTTCTCCCTTGCGACACTGACGAGACTGGTCAAACCACCAACAGCAAAGGTGATTTCAAGATCGGTCGCTTCTCATCTCTTGATGCAATGGATGCTCCGGGGGCCAAAAAGTCCACCCTCGGAACACTGCGGTCATTGAATTTCGACGCCTGAGTGAGCTTGCTCACTCTCAGCCGCCGGCACTGGGATATCCCCGCCCTGCACTGTAAACTCAAACTTGTTACTCTCACTCATCATGGTTGTTTGGTTAATTTTTCAGAGTACCACCCGTATCTGGTTTTGATCCGCGCCGGCTATTTCATTTCATTGGTGCCCACCCATATCTAGGAGGCGTTGACCTATCCGGAAGAGCATCATGAAGAACTTCTATAAGGAATCACCGATACTCTTCACTTGGGCTTAGGGCTCGATCTTGCCGACAACATTTAATATTGTCCTGCGAAATTTAAGATTATCCGTTTCCGTAAGCATAACTCCCTTGAGTCCAGTCAGTTAGTATTGTAAATTTAAAAAGTTATAAATAATTGATTATAAAATTGTTACTTTGTAAGACAAATTTTAGTGAATCTTGAGATTCATTTTCTTAGATCGTTAGATTACAAAAAATAAAGTTAGTTTTTACGTTAAATTGAATTGTATTGTTATTTAAATAATTCTTTTGTAGATTTCGGTGATTTCTAACTGTCTCCTATAAATTGTAGTTACACAGTGAATTTGTAAGTAATTTGACAGAGATTAAAACAGGATTAAATTTAACTTTCTTTAGTTTCACGAATTGTTGAATTGACGATTTATGTTAGTATAACTTTTTTTAAGTCGTGAGTTGTCTTTCAGAGAAATGGTAGTTATGAAAACAAATTAGTTAACATTATTAACTTGAACTCTAATGAATGATTTTATATTAACAAAATAAACTCTTAATGCCATCCTAAATGATGTCCAATTAATGAATTTTAAAGAATGAGAATTTTTATTTGTGATTTCGACTTAATAATTTTATTTCATCTATAGATGATTCATAAGGTTATTTTATTGAAATTTAGTTTTGTCTTTGAGATTGTTAATTAATGCTGAAATGATGAAGATTATTAATTGCTTTCTTTCCAAATGAGTTTTTCATTTATTAAATGTCACATAAATTTGAAATCGGTAGTTATTTATAATTTATTATGGTGATTTTCTTAATCTATTTCTCCTCAAAATACCTACTCTCTGAGGCTATGTTAACTGAGTTCTTTTTGTAATTTAGTGATTTTGATCTGCTGTGGAGAGATTACTTTGCGATTAAAATTTTATTTTAAAGCGATTTGTTAAGTCACTTGGGATTTTTAAGTGAGTTCGGTTCGTAAATCGGTTCATTAATTTTATCGCGTAGTTAAGTCAGTTTCTTGGTCGTTTTGTCATTAAGCGAATCCGAAAGAGTCTGGGGCTCAACAAAATTATCTTGATGATTTGACGAGTTAAATGATTGTCTTTCCCATATCAGTGATTCCACTTAAATATTGATTTGTGAAGATCACAAAAAGCTGAGAAACCCTATAAATGTTAAACTAAATTTTGAAGTTTATTGTACATAAATATTGTCGCATTAATATCGATTATTTTAGTTTACGGTAAATTCAACAATTTATAACAGCGTTGATTTTATAATCTTGGTAATCTAACAATTTATTTAATTTCAAATTGTTTAATTTTATTATTTCTTATTTAAAAACTCATTTTTTAATGCAAAAGAAGTCTAGATTTGTAAGAAAATGAACAGGATCACATCTTTCGAACCCGGAAAGAGTCCTAATGTGGAAATTATCTTGGTCAAGATGGAAAATCTAGATAGAATCTGTTATGGTCTGGAAACTACCCAGCAATCATTTTATAACTTTGGTAAGAGAGTGGTTTCGTCCAAAAATTATCCAGCCCTCATTTTTAAATCCGGAAAGACTCCAGATTAGTACGGAAATTAACTGGATAACATCTCTCTTATCCCAAGTGAATCCCGATTAGTGTGGAAATTATCTAGGTCAAATTGATAAGCCAGAAAAGAACCTGGTATGATCCTGAAACTGTTTATTATCTAAATTGGGTAAAAATCTTGCTTCGCCTGAAAATCACTCATTTTTTAACTTTTTTAAACTGAAAGTCACACATAAGGATGCTGTGCATCCAACTAAAATCTCGGCTACCTGTGCTACATTTTTCTTTAAGATTTTAGTTTTTACTTGAAAACAGGACCAGCTAGATTGTTCAAAACTGAGGATAATTTTTCGATGAGCTTGAGAGGATTTCATTATAGCAACTTCGTTACATGGAATCCAGCATTGTTGTCTACGTTGGATCATCAACCTGGATACTTGAAATAGGATGCGAGTCCCGATTCCATTGAATTATCCAGATTTTTGAAGACAGTAATCAATAGTTGCGATAAGCTGTCAAAATATTGAACTGCAATTGTGGTTGGCGCAGTTGCACCACCTGATATTGATTAGGAAACGACTGTAGATCATCTCGTAGTTCAGCGATCGGTAAAGAGAACTTTGAGCTATAACGAAGAAGCAATTATTTGCTCCTGACACGACGAGACGTCGTCACGTCACAACTAGTTTTGTGTTTGGACAATAAACTTCTTCTTAAAAGTTTCAGTTCTATTAAAGTGTAAAGTTAAACTAATTGACGGGGCTTTCGTCGTCCTTAAGGTGAACTCCGCATTTTCTTATGTCATTGTAAATTCTTTTCTAGGTGGAGTCGCCTCCACTTGATTAATTATTATAAATTGTAAATATTCAGTGCTCAATAATAGCTTTTTATTTCATTCGACCTCATGACCGAATATGGACAGTTTCGAATAACTGTTGATTAATGCAATAAATTTAATGTTAAAATTATTAAAATCTATACGATGTTTCAAATTAGTGTTTTTCTTAAACTGCACGCTCGCCGTGAATAAATGATTATTCTTGACCTTGAGCTTTAGTCTGGTGTTTTAAAAGAGCTAAATATGTTTAAGATTTCGGGTTTAGTTATTTTCCTAACTTTTATATCAAAGTTTTTTTCTTTTAGGACCTTAATTATAAGATAAAAATGTATGAAAACACTTGATTAAGGATAATTTTTTGTTGGAAAAGCTTAAAAACAAACGAAGATTTTTCTATACTTGTAAAGACAGACAAGTGTTCCCTAATGTTGTTCTTAATAGTACAAAAACTTATTTTAATCCAATGTGCAAGAAATTATGTTATGATACATTTGTGATTGAAACTTTTTGGATTATTTAATTTATGTATTATCGTTATTGCGTGTAAGTTCATTTTAATATTTGTTTAGTTTTGTTTTAAGTTATACCTTAATGTATTTTTTTCGTTGTAATTCTTGTGTTTTTTTTCTTTTTTGTAGTCCTGATGAGCTTTGTTTACAGCGAAAATGCATTCGACATAATGTAAAATAACTTTTTTGACAAATACAATGTCTTGTTAATTTTTTATCTTGGACCAAAGGCCACAAGCGTTTTCATACATTTTTATTTTATATCAAAGATCAGAGGATAACTTGGCGCGAGAAATCGTTTCCGCTATTCTATAACCACTTTAATCATAAAAATAAGAATAAAGTAAAAATGAAGGTTATAATTTATATATGCAATAATCTTGTATTACGCACCAAGGTGATATAAAATTGCTCAGAGAGTTTTAATTCTAGTGTGAAATTTTAAGGTTGTGGGAATGACAACATCAAACGACAGTATTTAAATGTTTCGCAAACATTAAGTGGATAATCAAGGACTAAAGGAAATACATTTACGTACACAAACAAGCTCTAGTGCTTACGAGTAAATAACTTAGTTTCCAGGTTCATGCCACGTCTTAAATCGTTAGGAAAGCTTGTTAGCTTCACTTTGGTATCCTCCATGTTGCAAGCAGCCTAAGTTTAACATCATATAATACTTCCCGGCTTAAACCGCCAAATATTAATTTTTAAAAAGCAAGATAAATTGATTATGAAGAAACACTTAGATGAAAGCGAAGTTTAGGCAAAAGCCTTCCTTTTATGTTATTCATAATAATCTGTCACCATCATCTATTTTAATTCAATGCTTTTTAAAACATAATAAATTATCTCTGACAACATGAAACGAATACAAATTTTTGGATATGACAAAATATAACAAATGAAAGGTCTCTCTTTATAGTGGAAATATAATATTATCGATAATTGGGAAAATTTATTAATAATTATAACGATTAGTGACTTTTCCGTTTTTAAGAGAAAAGATAATCAACTAATTTATAATAGGAAATATTCTAACAAACTCTAGTTATGATCGTTATTTATAAACAATTAAATAAATATGCAATAAACTCATGAATCAATAATAGACATAAATTAGACGCGATAAAATGCTGAAATAAAAGGAATAATTAAAATAAATAACGAATATGTAAAATACCATAAATCGATATATTCTATTTTAAAATGTAAAATACAAATGTTAATTAATAAATGTATAATGGGATGCCTGAGGTATGGTATTTGCTCAAATTGTGCACACAAGTTAAATATAAAAACAAATCAAATATCGAAAAGAAAAAGATAGGTAGCGCTATCAAATAAATAAATAAGATTAGCACAAACAACCATTCAAAAGCATACAATTCAATTTACAAAATCAATCAAAATAAATAATAAATTCTAGAATCGATTAACGGGCCAAAAGAAATCAATGATACTAATTATACTCGCTTTACAAAATGTAAATAAAATTATATAGAGAACAAAAGAAAAGAATGAATAATCATTCAGCAATAAAGCAATAAAACAGCGAGATGAATACAAAATTCAAATAAGATTATAACAAGAATATTCCAAGGAATTCTTTGGTGTCAAAAACAGCAACAATGAAAATTTGCAAAATAGTCAAAGACTTTTCTTGTTTCAATCAAATTAATTTTCGGTCACGTAATGACTCGTCAGGCATTCAAAACCGGAAATATCATTAATTTAAATATAAAGATATTAATTATGAAATTCTCATGAGAAAAAGGTCAAGTCATGAGAATTTGATTTATCAATGATTGGAAGACAATAAATTAAATAAAACATAAAAAGAGAAGACTTATCCGTCTGCAGCGTGTTCAGAAGGAGAAAACTCGTGATGTTGAGTCAGAATTTCACCGGCGATTTACAGGCACAGGATTCAAATTTCGCTGTGAATATCGCAGTTGAAAGATACTCGTCTTTCGTCCAAAGAATGGTACCAACAAGAAAATAAGCTTCGGGTGAGTATCTGAATAATTGATTTCAATAGCGAAAAGCCCTTCACTTCCGGTAAAAATTCCTCGAACACGTGGCAATCATCAAGAATCGTTCATCGATCTTTCCGGTCTCTCCTCATAGGATTTTAATCCACGGAATTAAGGCACCACACTTTAAATTAAATTAAATCGAACAAATAAAGAATCTACATAAAATCAATTAAATCGGCAACATTAA
>WNHD01004430.1:0-11208 GCA_011057455.1 Ganaspis sp. Gsp50 | reverse complement strand
ATTCATATTTCTAAATTTTAATAAATTTTAACAATGACCTATGGAATATTATCATAATTTTGTTATCAACGACTGGATCGATGTTTGTAAGTAGATCGAGTCGAATCAATCAACAACTAGATCGATATTTGTAAGTGAATCGAATCAGATCGAATCGAATTGATACTTAATCGGGTTGATACTTGACTTAATCGAATCGAATCGAATTGACACTTAACCTAAAAATTGTACGGAAAACTTCAAAGTTCAAAAATTAAATCCAAAAAGTTGAAACGAATCCTAAAATGTAGTCTACTAGTCAAAAAACCTCTTAATGAGGTAAGTTTTTTAATGTTATATTGCATTAATATTTTAATGTTATATTACATTAATATTTTAATATTTCAATATAGAATTTTAATTTCAATATAAAATTTTTCAGGTTTTCTAATGACTCATTTAGTCTTGTTATTATTGTTTCCCTTTTTAAAGTTGTTTTAAAGTTGTTTTAAAGTTGTTTTAAATAACATCGCCTTTCTATATTTGTATTTCGACCTGAAGAGAACAATTTGATTGTCGAAACATGTAGTCGAGAAAGAAAGAAACAAATACATTTTTTAAAAAGAAGGCCTTGTAAAAATTATTATACAAAGGTAATTATTTTTGTTTAAACAATTCATTGTTATTGTTTAAACAAATTTGCTTACATTTATTTATTATTATACGTGTGTTTGTTTTTTTGTACAAGAATAGTATTTTCTTACTTTCTGGTAAGAAACGGCAAGATATGGCGAGATACGGCATTAGTATCGCGTCAGTACTATGCCAGGATTTGAGACATAGCCAACCGTACATTGCCAGTACTGGGCGGCCAATATACGGAAAAATCGGACAGTACTCGTTATGTTATTTTTATTTTGTATAAATATTAATAGTAATATTTTAACAAACGTTAATTGTAAATCTAGATTATTTAAACATTGAATTAATTATTAGTTCATTTATGTAAAATTAGAAATGTTTATTAACTAGAAGTATATTCCTCTTATGGATTAACTAATTATTGTAATTATGTAAGTTTTATAATTTTATAACTTTAATAAATTAATTATTAGTTACGGGACGTGGCAGTCTTATGAAAACATTCACTTCATAGAATAATAAAACAATTAAAAAGCAATCGCTTAGTGTTAAAAAAACAAAAAAAAGCACGTATATAATACACGTATATAATAATTAAACTAAGTAAAATATTTTTAACAAAATCATGTAAGATTATTTTCAATAAAATTATTTTTAACAATTTTGGGAAATCTTTAAAGTAAAAAAATGAAATTTTCGATAATTTAATGAAAGAAATTTCAAAATTAAAAAAAAAATAATTCAGACCATATCTTGAATAGTAGCTTGAAAAGTTTGTTTATCTGAGTAAAATTTTAGAAAACTTTTTCAAATAAATCGAAGGTATCTAACTTTTTGAACATCTTGTTTACATTCTTGAAACGTTAATAACTGAGTGAAATAATGGTTTGGAAGAAAAGGCTAAAAATGTGCATACAAGTTTCTTTTACTACGTACTAGAACATATAAGAAAATTTGCGAATTGGAAGAGGACAGCGTAAAAAATCCGGTGATTTGACATGAAATGCCACATAAATATACATTATATTCATAAAATTTGTTCATTGACCTTAAAAATGTAATTTTACTAAATAAATTAAAAGCTCCTAATAAAAATATATAAATACCACATTGCAATATTACCTTAGTATTATTTTGCAATATTGCCTGAATGTTCCGCAGCAATATTGCAAGAATTCACGGTAATATTGAGGCAATAAATTGTGCTATGTGGGTTATGAAATATGTATTTTGGATTTTCAAATAAGTAGGAAAAATTAATCAAATTCTATATATATTAAACATAAAAAAATATTCAAAAATTCGTGGGAGTGTTAGCGACTGAGAATAATATGGCTAGTAGATCATATATTTAACATAAAAAAATATCATTAAAAAGAAATTTACACTTAATAATAATATAACGAACTATTGTTTAGCTTTTCCAGTTATCGCATTTCTTGTTATTTTAACAATTAAACGTATTTACTAAACGAATTAGTAAGCCAAAAATAACTAATTGAATAGGGCCATTTTAACTAATCTTGAGTGATTTGATTGGAGTACAAAAGTTCCAACCTAAAAGTTCCAAGACAAAAGTTCCGCACAAAATATCCGAAAGTACAAAATGTCCAAATGTACAAAATTTATTTATTTATTTAAATCCAATTTATTAAAGAAGTAAAAGGTAAAAGTGGTTTAAAAGTGCAAATGGTATCCAAGTGATTTTATGTACACCAGTTATCGATTTTCTTCAACATAAACTTTATACTGAGAAACTATACTGAAAACTCTTTGTTCAATTCGTTGAAACGAATTGGATGGTAAATTTCTTATTTTTTGACCCAAGCCTAGTTGTCGAATCATGCACTCAACGTCAACTTTCTCTTGCTAAAACTCATTTAGAAATGCATATAAACTGGGATGGTGACGACCAACAACCACCTGAAACGTATTGTGCCATCCTTCGGAAGCATTATCAGTACGTGCAACTTTTTGAAGAACAGCTTGATGCTGGTTCCACAGTGCAGGAGCATAGCGAACAGGGACTGCACATTCTTCTACCTCTTGCTGGTTTTCCTCGAATGAACGCAGCCTAAAGAAGATGTTTCATTATTTGCAAAGAATAAAATATTCTGAAAATTAAATTTTTGTAATGTAATAATGATTAACCTCAAAGTACTCAGCTACTGACACAAATTCCTTTGGAACTTGGTCAAAAAATAAATCAAAGACATCAGGCACATCTTGAGGAGGTACAAATATCAGAGCACACATGCTTTTTGTAGCTTCTCGAATACTGTCATCATTGTTACGATTATACATTTCTTGTAATCTTTCGGATAGAATTCACCGAAAAGAACTTTGACATAAATGGAATAAGCATAAATTTACTACATCGCCAATGTGAGCTCTTACAGCATTTATAATAGCCAGTTCAAAATCCGACATTACTATTTGTGGGAGCTTTTGAATTTCTAAGCGTCGGCCCTCAGACATTACAACCTCAATTACTTTAGAGTACGCATCTTCTTCTTTAGTTTCTAGCAAAGCATACACAAACGGCAGCTTAATGTCACGTTCTACTTCTAGATAAGTTTGCTTTACTGTCCCCATAATAACAAACAATTGAAAAAATATAGACGGTACTACTTTAAATTTGCCATCTACGAACCACGTAGCACTTCAAAATAATGATCTTAAATTATCTCTCGTCCCAAAAATTATAATTCTTCCGCTAGATAAATTGTATTCATTATCCTCATAAGAATAATATAATAGAAATTTATCACCAACAACACTTTTTTTATATTTTTCGGGTATATTTTGCAGCTCTTCTGCACTTCGAGGGTTAGATGGCATTTCTTTTAATCGTTCACGTTGAATTTGTTTGGTCGAATTAGGCCTATCAGGAAGTTTTGCTAAAACAGAAGGAGGAATATCCTATAACACTCTCAAAATTCTAGAAGGTGTTCGGGATGTTCCCTGGCAGCTCTTTTCAAATTAGCTCTCTGTCTGATAGCTTCAACTTCCTCTCGGTCTGGTGCTTCAGTGTGAGAACTGGGATCTCCTCCAGAAAAAAGTTTAACAGTGTGTCCCATATTAATTGTTGTAGCTGCTGCCCTACATTCCCTTTTTTCTGCATCGCCAATACACTTTTCCATAAGTACCAGACGAATGTCTCAGATATAGAAATCCAACTACATGTAAACACTGAGTTTTTCTCTTCACTATAATTTCAATATTTGTATCTGTATCTGTATCTGTACCTATTGTATAAACAAACTCATTTATAAATTTATCTTATAAGAAACATAAAAAACAGGTTACATTTTCGAATTTTGATTAAAACTGACGTTAAATGCAGGTTACGAATGAAACAACTTCACGCTAAACTAAAGACAACAGAATGGATAATTTAATTTCTTTGGACCTTTTGTTTTTGGATCTTTTAAATTTTTGGAACTTTTGGATTGGAACTTTTAACTTTTTAGAACTTTTAGATTGGACCGAAAAATGCCGAAAAATTACTTTTACCCGAGTGCGATAAAAATTTATTTCTTCGTGGAGTTATCGCGAAATTGAGAGGACCGGATAAAGATGCTATTGACGGTCACACTTTTGAGGATATAAAATCTCTTACCTTACATTTAAAAAAACGTTTTTCTAATGAAAGAGGTTTTAAATCTTACCATCAAGAGCTAGCGCGAATCGCGATGTTGCCTGGCGAATCCGTCGGACAATACGGCACGCGAGTACAAAATTTAGTACGTGGAGCAAAAGCTTCTTTATCCGGAACTGAGCAAGAAAAAAATACCGATACTTTACTCGATGCTATCGATCCTGTCGGATGTTTTATCGACGGATTGCCTTCCGAACTCGAAGTTTGCGTTTCTGCGAGAAAAACAAGTTCTCTTGAGGATGCAATTGATTATGCGCGCGAAGAAGAACGTCGTGCCAGACATCGCGTAAATACTCGCAAAGCTGCTGTCCGATATTCTCGACACGAGTTGCTTTTGAACGCTGACATTTATTATGATTCTCGCAGAACAAATGATTCGTCACAACATTTAAGACGTGAATACGAACCACTGAGAAGTCCACGTTCTTCTAATTATTTTCCAGAATCGTATAATAGATATCAAACTTCTCATTCTCCTGATCCATACGGAAAATATTTATCACCGCGCCGATACAATCCACGTTATGATGGATTTCAATATGTCGAACATGCCGCACATGTTGTAGAAAAAAACCACCCTCTTCATCCGGCCACGAAATCTCAAGAAACACAAAACTCTAGGCCGAGAATCACGTGGAACGATCAACAACCCAGAACAAATAATAACCACCCTCCGTTCTGTGCATTTTGCAATGAAGTTGGTCACGAAACATGGCGTTGTCGAAATCCTGCTAATCCGAAACGTGCGCAGTAATCTTCTTTTGCACCTAGATTAACTTCTCCTTCACCCGTTCGGCCTAGGCAAACTTTGATAAAGAAAAAGAATTTTTAAACTCTCAGCGTGCTCGTCGCCCAAGTCCGTCGACGAGCGCTCCTGTCAATCATGCCAGGGTAGTACCGACCGTTACTCGGTCAGATGCCAAAACTGTTATTCCAGTTGCCCAATTATCGAGGTTGAAATTAGGGAATTAAAGGAAGGTAAATGCAGCTTTCTCGTGAACACTGGTTGCGCCGTGAACCTTATAAAAGATAGTTGATTACCTCCAGAACACCTTGTAGATACTGCTGATTCGATTACTGTAACAGGAATTACAGAAGGAACAATATCTTCCTACGGATCTGCTATATTACATGTTATTGATACGCCAATCAAATTCTACGTAATGCCAAGTAATTTAAAAGGTTCCGATAATGGCATCCTTGGTGGAAACTATCTTTATGAGGAAGAGGCCAGTATCTCATATTTTCACAAATCGGTCGTAACGAAAAGTAGTCCGATATTTCCAATTCCTTTTCTTAATTCTCATTCTCTATCGGAATCAAATAATAACGATGAAAATTTTAAACTTCCTGTTTTCACAATTAAAGCTCGTACAAGACAAGTGATTCCTATACCGGTAACAGATAATAAGGTCGCTCCACAAACATTAATTTCGTACGAGGTTTATAGTGAAGAATCCGAACCCGAATTGGAAGAAGAATTAGAAAAATTAACTGTATTTGGTTAGCCGAAATCAAAAAATTTGTCAAAACGAGAACGCGTGCGTCTTATTTGCGAACTTGCGGGCGTTAAAAACCTGCAGCGCGAAGAACAAAAGAACGTAATAGCGTTAATAAAAGAATTTCCGTACTTGTTTTTGCTTCCGGGCGATGAACTTCCAGGTACGACACTCGAACATCATACTATTCCCACTATCGATTATATTCCTTTATCAACGAAACAGTATCGTTACCCCCCTGTTCATAAAGAGGAAGTCCGAAAACAAATAAAAAAATTATTAGATTTGAACGTGATAAAGGAGTCAAATTCTCCATACAACTCGCCTCTTTGGATCGTGCCAAAAAAGGCCGATCCGCAAGGTAACCGGAAGTGGCGAATGGTGATTGACTTCAGGGCTTTAAGCGAAAAAACCGTAGGGGATGCTTACTCTTTACCCAATATTACGGAAATCCTAGATGGTCTCGGGAAGGCTAAATATTTTTCTCTGTTTGATCTGGCCAGTGGATTTTATCAAATTCCGATAAACCCTGCTGACGGACCAAAGACGGCTTTTTCTACCGACCAGAATCATTACGAGTTTTTAAGGATGCCGATGGGTCTTAAGGGCGCTCCAACTACCTTTCAGCGGCTTATGGACCGTGTGCTAACAGGGTTGCAAAATACCGAACTCTTCGTCTATCTTGACGACATTGTAATATTCGCGACGAATAATCAAGAGCACACTGGTCGAGCGCGACGACTTTTCATGCGCTTGTCTGCGGCAAGACTTCGTTTGCAACCGGACAAATGTGCTTTTCTCTTGATCAAAGTAAAATATCCAGGTCACATTATTTCTGAGAATGGCGTGAGTCCCGATCCCGCAAAGGTCGAATCTGTACGGAACTTTCCGGTTCCAAAAAATCCGAAAAACATAAGAGAGTTTACCGGATTGGTTTGTTATTACAGAAGGTTCGTGGCCGAATTTGCGAGACGGACAAAACCATTGTCAGATTTATTAAAGCAAAGTCGCACATTTTCCTAGGGCGAAGAGCAGCAAAAGAGTTTTGAGGACATGAAAGATTGTCTGACACATGCGCCTATTTTGCAGTATCCTGATTTCGATCAGCCTTTCATCTTGACTACGGATGCATCTGATTACGCAATCGGAGCTGTTCTTAGTCAAGGTAAATTAGGACAGGATTTACCAGTCGCGTATGCCTCTTGTCTGCTCACTAAGGCTGAGAAAAATTATTCGACGACAGAAAAAGAATGTTTAGCTGTCGTTCAGTATGTAAAGCACTTTAAACATTACTTATATGGTAAAAACTTTATGGTTGTTACAGATCATCAAGCGTTAAAATGGCTTCATTCAGTAAAAGATCCGTCTTCACGTTTGATGCGCTGGCGACTAAAATTGTGCGATTACCAATATGAAATTGTTTATAAGTCTGGCAAAACAAATAAAAATGCAGAGACTCTCTCAAGAAACCCTGTCGAGAAAAATGACGATTGTGTAGTGCGCGAAATTCGAATTTTTCCCCTTATACCTGCGACAGTCAAAAGAAGACCGGGTCGGCCAAGGAAAGATACCCTTATCACCGATTCAACAGACGGCGATGAGTCTGATTGTGAGTCGCGAGAATCTGGAATCGCAGAACGAGTTCGAGCGCGGAATCAATTAAAACCGCGACCTGATTATAACGAATCCTTGCCTCGAAAAAAGCGTACTTTAGCATATTCTTCTTATTCGACATCTCAATCTGAGTCAGATGCACAATTTAAAAAACGTACAACCCTCAAACGAAATTTACACGATCATAACAACGACCAATTTGTTCCTCCGGGGTACGTTATGAACGAACCGCTCTTAATCGAAAACTTATTTCAGGAGAAATCTTCCCCAACTCCTTCGACTGAAATTATTGTCAAAGTTGACCCTTACTCTTTAACTGGAGAGCCTGAAATAGCATGCAGCGATAATGAATCAACAGGTTTAAAGGTAGAAACAGATTCGTTGGTTAGTGATGACGAATCGCAGACTGAATTCGAAACCACTCTTCGAGCAGATACTGCATCACCCAACGCTATTCCTCGACCTGTATTTCTTCCGCCAGAAAAAAATCCTTCAGATTCTGAGTCAGAATACTCAGATGCCTTAGATGAACAAATTCTGGTACCCGAAAATTCTGTTGACAACGCAAAGTCAACCGCTGATGTATCTCCTTATTCGAATATAGCCGTACACTCTGAACGTTCACCCTCCCCTCAACTCTCGTCCGCGACGATACCAACTGAAGAACAAACGAACGTACAAATGAACGAAGAGACAAATATTCTCAATCAACCCCCTTCTGCGCGTAAGGAGAATCAGTCAAATGTTTTGGGATTGTACGAAACAATTCCGCCTGAACCTTTATCCTCAGAAATAGATCCTCAATCAAAAGTTCTACAAATAAAGGTATAATCACGATAACGAAAGACTCTTTATTAATGTCTCGAGATAATTATGCTCATTTTATCGCTTCTGATTGCGATTTATCAACTTTGATTGGTCATCTTTTATCCGATGTAGGTTATATCAATAAAATAATTTGCAAGAACAAAAACCTCATACAGGATCGGTGATCGTTTCTTAATATGGGAAAATCAAAATTTTTAGTCTCGTTTGCCGTAAAAAGTTTTTTGATCAGCTGACTGAAGATAATCTTTATGCATCAATGCTTGGTCTCACACACGCAATGGACCAATCAAATACTAAATCTGTGAGAATTCCAAATTATGATAACAGATTTGACAAGCTTCCTGAGCATGCTCTTCGTAATATAATACGAAAAGTTTTCTCAGAGAGCGATTGTACTGTTACACTTTATTTAAGGTAAGTTGAAACTCCTCCGCACGAGACAAGTAAAAATATAATTAAAGAATTTCACAGCAGTGTCGTAGGCGGTCACAAAGGTTTTCGGAAAACCTATCGTAGAGTTCGCGAACGCTTCTATTGGC
The DNA here is from genome assembly GCA_011057455.1 of Ganaspis sp. Gsp50. Taxonomy (NCBI): domain Eukaryota; kingdom Metazoa; phylum Arthropoda; class Insecta; order Hymenoptera; family Figitidae; genus Ganaspis; species Ganaspis sp. Gsp50. The sequence goes on along the minus strand of WNHD01004430.1, from coordinate 2,446 downwards.
CGGATATGATTAGAGAAATTCAAGATGTCATTAGAGTTTGCCGTAGCTGTCAAATGAACAAATTGGTCCGCATCAAATAAAGCAGCCAATGGTGCTCACTGATACGCTTGCCGATGCTTTCGACAAGGTGTGTCTAGACACTGTAGGTCCGCTACCTGTCACAGCCAATGAGAACAAACACATCTTAACGATGCAGTGTAATTTAACCAAATACTGCCTGGATGTCGCGGTACCCGATATTCGCGCCACCACCATTGCCGACGCTTTCGCTCGCGAATTCATTGCGATATTTGGTTGCCCAAGAGCTATTTTATCTGACCGTGGAACTAGTTCTGTTAACAAAATAATCGGTAAACTCGCAAAGATTTTTAAAATTAATCAGCTGTCAACATCTGGTTATAGATCACAGACTAATGGTAATCTTGAACGCAGCCATCAAGTGTTATCGGATTATTTAAAACATTATTTGCGAGATGAATCTGATTGGGATTTATACTTGCCCTTCGCAATGATGTCATACAATACATCCGTTCACGAGGGTATCAAGTTTTCTCCTTTCCATCTAGTCTTTGGAAAAGAAGCCCGTCTACCATCATCTTTGCCTTCTTCTGAAGTTCTTGAGACGTATGGAACGTATTTAAGCGAATTAGAAGCGCGACTTGACGAAATTCGAGCAATAGCTGCTAATAATCTCGAGGATGCAAAAATACGTCCAAAACATTATTACGGTCGTAAATTAAATGAGAAAACCTTTAACCCCGGCGATAAGGTCCTTTTCTTAAGAGAACCAAGAAAACATAAGTTTGAGCGTTATTACGACGGGCCACTCGAAGTCGTCGAAACTCACGATCGCAATGATGTCGTGTTAAAAGATCCTAACACCGGAAAACGATTTTTGAAGCACATTGACAAGATTAAACACTTCTATTATGACTCTTCTGACGAGTCTGTATATTAGAAATCACTAATCGTTTTCGAGTCTGTTCACAGAAATTTGACTTTCAATGGATCCACCACTCTTTCTTCTCTTAAGAATTAAATTAATTCTTAATTTAATCTTAAGAGAGAGGTAGAATGTAAATTTTATTCTTTTCTTTTTCTTTCTCATTTAAATCAATTAAAATTAATCAATAATAACACCAATAGAAAATAAATAATAAGTAAATAAAAAAAAATGTAAAACATACAACAAAAAAAAAACAAAAAACTATAACAATAATTACTCTTTTTAAAATTTAAATAATACAATGCACTATAATGAATATTTTAACTACTTTAAAATTACATGTGTTTACTCATTATAATTATATAATCAATATTCTTTATAGCTTAATGCCCCTTATAATTAAAATTTTTGAATTTCATATATATATATACATCGACAAAACTTTGGCTAAAGTGCGCGACAAAATTATTAGCCAAGTACCGCGCATAATATGAAATCAACGATAACTTTATATTCACGTGAATATATCTGAAGTTGAATGATTATAAATCGTTCTGCATTCAGTCGTTAAATAACATTAAATTACAATAATTACATTGCACGTTGAACAGGAAAGTAATTATTATCAACTCTTCGTTTTATGTATATTAATATATTAACTCTCATTTGTCAACTAATACAATAAAACACACAACAAATATATAACTAATAAACTTTTATTATGTTTGTAAATTGAAACTACATGTAAATTAATACAAAAAAGAATAATCAAGAAAAATGTAATAAAAAAAAATTGATTTTATTTCTAATAAATTAAACTTAAATAAAAAATGCGCTAATAGTATGGAAAAATGCTTTACTTTATTTTAATGCCTAACAATATAAAAATGTTTGTAACCTGTTCAACTAATAACTCCATTTAAATTATGCCACTAATTTTACTCTCGTTTACCTAGTATTTTGTATATTCTTTTGCTATAAAATCATTAAATTCGTACAGTAGTTTGCATAAAAATGGTATACAGTGGAGAATTATTAAAATCGATCAATGTAATCTCTCATCAGTACTCCAGGACTCATGTATGACTCCATTGTAACCATTATTCCAAATACGGCTCGAAAGTATCGTTTTCATTTAACGAAATTTCGGCCAGAGAGAGGTGTGACGTCCCGAGTTGTCTCGAGCTCACATATCTCTCCTAAAATATTCTCATAAATCGAAAAATGCAGAAGGACAAAACTTTAATTTTATTTTAACATGTGTTGGTTATATATGTGTACATATGTGCTTATATTGCGAATGTATGTGTATGATTATAAATTAATTTTTATAATTTAATTTCTTATAACTCCTTTTACTAATATCTTTAAATTTTGACTTTTTAAATCAATTTATTTCTGGAAAGATTTCGTTGATATCAAATGCTATTTGAATGAATATAATTATCTTTATTTTAATTCTTTACATTTTTACGCGTTTCTCAATTTCTCTAATGACAG
>WNHD01004429.1:0-10000 GCA_011057455.1 Ganaspis sp. Gsp50 | reverse complement strand
ACTAGAAATGAAAGAAGTGTCTTTAAAAAAGTTTAATTTACTAACTTGATGTCTGGGGCGACCCACGATACTGGGGAAGACGGCACGTGGAGCATCATCTCCAGCGAATCCGGCCTTGCACATACCGGATCCGTTATCCACGACCAGTGCCGCAACATCATCGTCACACATCTTGTTTGATTGTTTTAATTACCTGAAAAAACAAAATTTTAATTTTATTTACTATTTGTTAACATTTATTTCATTTTTTAAAACGCAAAATTTTTATTAGAGCAGGCAAAAGGGCACTCATGAAACAATTTCTTTAATGCAAAGAAAATTTGGCTTAGTCTCAATAAAAAAACAGAAAAATTCTAACAATACGCGGTTCTCAGGAAACAATTACCGAATTTTTTTTAAATCAAAGGTGCTCTTCTATACGTTCAGAGAAAAATATTTGATGCAAATAAATTTTAATTTGCAAACACAACTTTTATTTAAATTTTCTTTCAAATTTGCTTTAAATAAAAATGAAAAAAAAAGATAAATTATAAAAAAATATTTTTGAAATTTTGTTTGAATCAAATGAAATTTAATGTTGTTCGCACTAAATAAATCAGTATAAGAAAAGTGTTTCTAAATATATTTCTCCCTTGAGTGGGTGATTAGAGCATTCGACCTACACATTGGAGAGAAAATTTAAAGAAAAAATTCGAAGCTTTATGCGAGTTGTAAAACAGATGTTCAGAAAGAACCGGAGGGATTGAATACGTAAATGTGTATTTTTATACTTTCATTTAGTTGAGTTAGATTCAAAATAAATATTAAATCCATTCTCCTCATAAAATTTAATCATTGCTTAAATTGAGATAATTAATTTTTACTAACATGTTCTCCTTTTGTTTGTAAAAGTTAGCTATGAAAGTAATTGGTGTTATATAAAAATTCCATTAATTTTTCTAAAAATATGTTTAATTTAAAAAGAAAAAGCAATTTAACCTTAAAGTAAAAGATACATTTTAATCATACATAGTATGCGATAATTCATTATACTGTATTACTGCCGTACATTTTTAAAAAGACACTGTCTACAAGAGGCAGATAGTGACTTTTTAAAAATGTACGGCAGATTAGTTATAAATATTTAATTCTTAAAAGTTTTTTAACATTTTATTTTGAAATATCAGTTTATTTTTCATTAAGAATAATAAATAGAAATTGTAAAACTGTGGTAACACTAATTTTTGGTATAGACAAAATTATGTTTTCTAAAAAATTACACTTCAAGGTCTTTTAGTTTCTATTTTTGAAAAGGAAATAAAACTTTATGTAAACGCATTTATTCTATTACACAATGAAATAAATTTTAATTTAATTTTGCATTTCTATTATTGTTATTTGCAATGTTAAATGATTAACAAAAGACATTAATTTTATTTTAAAATTTTTATTGTACCGAATATATTCATTAACTAATAATTGGTAAAAATATTTTAAACCTTTATTTCTGATCATTAAATTAAGTTCTTTTATAATATTTCTATAATTAAATATGAAATTAAATATTTGCTTAAAAAGACAACTGAGTAGACAATCAGATTCTTTGTACAAGTAAGAATGTTTTGTTGATTCTAGAAAATATTTAATAGTTTTAATTAGAAATTTACAATATGCTAGAATCATTTCTGATTATTTTCAAAATCCTTTAATTAAAGGTCCGCATGTAATAACAGCCTCTAAGTGCGAATCAGTCATCTTCTAAAGACAGGCACTGGCTACGCAAGAGAGTATCGCTACAGCTCGGAGACTATTATTGTATGCTTTTCTTCAATTTATTATGAAAAAAAATCCAAAAAATTTTCTTTTAATTATTAAATAAGTGGATGAAATAATGCCTTTATTCATTAAAGTTAATGAAAATTGTCAATAAATAGGTGGAATATATTTTTAAAATACTGATTAAAATAAGAATGATTAAAATAAGAATGATGAAAATCATTTTTAGTAAGTTTTGACCCTCTACAAGTGTTGCCAACTCTTTTTCGAAAAAAATTAATTCTTTAATCTTTTGTGTGATTTGAATGTGATTGATTAATGGATTTGGAAACATTAAAATTTGTTGTATTTCTGAGTTACACGTTCATTATTTATTTATTATTTATTAATAATAATAATAATAATAATTAATTATGGTATATTAAAATATTTTTATAATTTGCGTTCCGATGTACTTTGCCAATTACAATTTACTTCTTTTTGACTTCATCGATAATTTGTGCTAACAAATATAGAATTACAAATTATTAATGAAACCTACATTTTAGATTTTGAAAAAATATGACAGTATTTTCACAAACATTACTTGACATTTTTAAAAATATTACTTTATAATGTTACATCTATATAATATTTTGTATACAAAATATATAAATTAATAAATATACCACTGAATTTCAAAAAAATATTAATGTATTTAAAAAAACGTTAATGAATTTCAAAAGAATATATTACTGAATTTTAAAAAATATTATGGACGTAAATAATATTATTATTATGAAATTCAAAAATACAGATTTCATTTTTGAATTTCAAATAAATTTTACTTGACATTCATAAAAAAGTATTAAAACATCTTGAATAAAGAATTCCTGTAAAATTTTGAATTTAACCAAAAGACACTATTTTTTAAAAGAACTTGATAAAATATAACAAAACTTGAAAGTTGGCAACACTTCACAAACCCCGAGTTCAAACAAAGCTTGAATTAAAGTCACATTCGTATTTTATAACACCAATTAAATCAATTCTTTCTAACACCACCAATTAAATTCAGAACCACTTTCACTATCCCCCGAAATTCACTATTCTTATTTTCTAACAATGTTTCTTTATTCTAGATAAACTTTAAAAGGAACCGAAGAAAATCGCGTTCTTCACAAAAGGAACTGCCAATGTTACACTTTTTCCAAAGCATCATCTTTTACCGAATCAAGATTTAAAAAAAAAATTCCGAATGAGGATGCCTTTTTAAAGGAAAAGTTTTTTGAATAATGATGCTTTTTAAATCAAGGATACTTGTTCAAAGACACTTTCAAATGAGAATTTATTTTGAAAGGAAGACTTTTCGAATTTAAGCATTCTCTTCAAAGAGAGCAATTTTCGAATGGGTATTCCTTTCCAAGAAAAAATATTCTCAAATGGAAATGTGTTTTGAAAGGATGTGAGGCTTTTTTCGAAGGAGATTCTTGAATGGAACCTTGCAAATTGGAATTAATAATCCAGAGCGGGAATTCTTGATAAGAAATAAATCCAGGAAGCACAAATGTTAAACAGAAGCACAAAATCCAGTGGAGCTTAAACGCGATGAGTGTTTGAAATAAGAATGAGAAAGTACCGTGAGCGAGAATAAAAATGAGCGACGCACTGAAGGCGTTGGTCGTGTAAGAGACCGAGCAGCGAGTGGTGCTTTGCAGGCGAAGTTAGGTCCCTTTATCCATATCGGTTTGTGCCGAAAATAGCGATCCGCCCCTTACAAGGAAATCTGCTTGCTGAACTCACACACAGAGAAGTTTCATAGTCCTTAGTCGCCCTAAAGAAACTTATCGTTGCGACGCATTGCGTCTCTGACGACCAACGGCGACGCCCCTTGAACCCAAATAAGGGATCAGCGGTCCCCACCAGCTGGGAGTCTTTAGCCCTCCAAGGTGGCCTTCCACCAGCAGCCAATTCGACATCGGGAGATTCGCATTCCCGACTTTCAACCCCGCGAACGCGACTTCTTTCTTGTCCTAAAAATAAAGAAATCCACCACTTTTCCGCGAATTCTACAAATTACTATTTCCTCTAACGAGACTCGTCTTTCTAGGCGACAGCTTTAGCAGAATCGTCATGGGAGCACTATTTTTCTCTAATCGTTTCATCATAAAGTCGTCGTCATCATTATTATCATCATCATTATCATCATCATCTTTAGAAACCTGCGACTACTCTTTCGAATGATGCTGGAGGTACTAGTCATCAAAAACCTGCAATTCTGAAAAAAATTCTCCTCGATGAAAATCCTCTTTTTGCTGAAAAGTAGCCTGCTGAGTCATCTTCTTGTAAAAATGATATTGCGAAAGTTTTGTTGGTCGAAGGAAGCAAAATGGGATTTATTTAATTGGAGAAAAAAGATATATAATTATTTAGGTAAAGAAAAGAAAGGATTTCTTCGATTGAAACAAAAAGAAAATTATTCAGATGATGGCAGCAAAAGAAAGAAAAGAAAGCAAAGCAGGAAATTGATGAAGTGAGCAAGAAAATTCAGGAAGAAAGCAAAATCGAAAATTGACGAATAAAGCAAAAGGAAAATAATTTAGAATGAAGCAAAAATGGAAATGATTTATAAAAAGGAAATAAAAGGAAAATTATATCGAAGAAAAATAAAGCGGAAAGCAAATAATAAAAAAAATAAACCAAAGGAAGCGGAAAGAAAAGGATTCAGTTAAAGGAAGTGATTACGAAGAAAAAGAAAAAATTATATAAAAACCCTGATGTAGATGTTGCAAGATACAAAAAGGGTGGTCTGCAAAGAGAATTAAAAATTCGAAGATAATCGTCTGAAAAATTAGCAAGATTGTTGAAAGGTGACAATATTTCTTTGATCCCCCTTTAATGCCACGCATGTTTCTTGGACCGTATATCTAGTCCAATTTATCATGATTTAAAATTCAGCCTCGAGATGAAATACTGAATCTTGAGATCTTGAAATGTAATAAACACTCTTTCCTTTATGCACTTTCTGTTAATTCATTCTTTTTCCTCTACTTCCGATTTGTTTCCCTTTTTTCATCTCTTGTTTTCGCACCGCTTTGTTTTTCTACTTTATCTCATATTCTATTCACTTTGATTTTTTTGCTTCTTGTTTTGGGTAAAACCGAGAAATAGTATTTCTTTATTTCACCTACATAGTTTTTTAATGTTTGAGTTTTTATTTCGTGCTCTGCAGAAAATTCTTGTTATTGAACAAACCAATTTCTTTTTAATTAACAACTGTCATTTTACACTGGAGATAAATTATTTACCTCGAATAAACGATGGACTATTAATAAGTCATGTCTATAGCAATAGCAAACCGGGAAAACCCCGGGAGCTTTATTTAACCGGGAAAACACCAGGAACTTTTTCAAGGTCGGGATTGTCGGGAATATTTTCTTCAAGAAGTATGCTCTTTTGTGTTAAAATATTCTTGTAATAAATTAGGTTTATTTAGTCATTTGACAATTTAGATCCTTAGATCACACAATTCACACGGGTGATTCTTCCCAGAGACATTCGGGTATTTTTTATTTTGTGAGATCCGTTCGCTAGCGGAAGTTGTTGTCTTACAAATCACGTGAAACTTTATATTTAGAAAAGACAATTTTCTTTACCATTCCATAAAATCTGAGATTTAGAAGTTGATTCTGAAGATGAGATATTAAATTTTAACACAATTTAATTTACACAGGATTTTTACCAAAGACTACAGAACAATAACATATTTTTCTTAATTTTTCTCAGCTACGTCTATACGTTCGTCTAGACGAACTTTGTGAGAAAATAATTCGTTTGGATGTGTACTCCCTGACAGAGGGACATTTTCTAATTTCACTATTTTATTCGGATACTGTCTCATTACTAACAGTAATAGCCGGATATATCTATATGTAAATTTAAGAAATATACGTATTCGTTTATATTTAAAAGATTTAAAATATAATTTATGCAACACAGGCGTATTGTGGTCACTTTACCTACCTGTATAGGCGCATCCTAAGTTCCTCCTTATAGCCCACAGGTCAATAATATACCCATTATTACCCTAGGGTAATAAAGCCCAGAAGGTCAATAATGTATCCATTATTACCCTAGGGTAATAATCCCATTTTACGACATTTTGTCTCCAGGATATCTCGAGAACGCTTTGACCGATTTTAATCAAATTTGGTGGAGTTTTTATACTCGTCAATGTTAAAATTTGTATGGAGGCATTTTCGAAAAGTCTCATTCGAATTTTTTTTACAAAATTTTTTTGTTAAAAAATCCTGTTTTTTGCTTAAAATTTTTGTCCTAATTGAAATTTTAAGTAAGTATTTGATAAAATTGTATTCCTTGCATCGAGACGAATTGATTGACAATTGAATACGAAATCTATATTTTATACCTAGAATTGATGAAGTAAATGCCAATTTTTTATTTTTGACAATTATTTTTTTTTAAAAAAAAAAGTTTAGAAATGGTTGATTATTTATTTATAAAAAAAATTTCTTAGTAGGTTTCAATATTTTTTATCTCTTCTTGAAAAAAGTTCAATGTTTTTTTTATGAGGAAGCAAAATGTTCATGAAATGAATATAATTTTCCACTTGTTTGTTAAATTTTGGCGGAATTTTGAAGATTTTAAATTGAAGTGAAAATGATTTGTTTTAATTGACATCAAGATGACGTCAAATTGACGTCAAATTGACGTTAAAGGTCGTTCGAATGGAACTATGGAACCGAAAAATTGCAACTTTCTAACTTATTTTTTAAATCATTTGATTAATTTAACAAAAGTAATTTATTTAAATAATTGATAAAATGTACATTAATTGTTAACAATTTAAAACATTGATTCGTAAGTTTTTTTTAATGGAGCTTCATTAGAGTATCAAATTATGTATAATTATTTTTTTTCCTCAAAGAATAAATATTTCTTAATTAAAAGACGCCTTTAGATTTGTAACGGTCTAGTAGGTTGAAAAAAATCATTGTAGAGCGTTAAAAAGAAGTCCAAGAAGACTAGAAGCAGAATAGATACTCCGAAAAACAAAACAGAAAATCGATAAAGACACTATTCAGAATCCAAAAAAATGAAACTTAAAAATCAATTGAATCTAATTTTTAACATATTTTTTAGTTTTAATTTCAAATAAACAATTTATACATCTATTGAACACTATACAATAGGTAAAACAAAGTAATTGTGTATTTTTAATAAATTCTTTTTAACAATTTCCAAAAAACAATTTTATTTAATATGTATATATTTTTTTGGATTTAAATTTTACTTTAAAAAATGAGGGGCTCATAGTTTTTCTTTAACCATTCTTTTTCTTACTGTTTTTTCATACTTGCGTTTATATTTATTAAGAAAGAAAGCAAAATTAAAAAACAAATCTCTTTAAATATAAACATATCTTCGTTAAAAGACAGCAAAACAAAAGTCTAATATTGGAAAATGACGTCATAAGGAAAAGAATTTTAACGAAGCAAACTAAAAACTTTGGAATATAATATAACTATCATATAGAGAATTTAATTTTCTAATTAAGGAAAACAATTTCTAGTGAATATTTTGCTGATAAGAAAATATTTCTTAGCAATAGAGATAATCTTAAAATCGCTGATAGATAATAGCTAATATTTAAATATTCTATACGCATATATTTCATTGTTCCAAACAATGTTTTTTTATCGTGTATAAATCGCATAAACCATATCCAAAATATTTGCACCGAATCACTCATGAATTTGTCATTCTCAAAATTCGTAGATATTGATAGATATCATCAGGCTCGTCCATTATAAACATTTTTTCCTTTAAAAGAATGTTAAAAAATTTTTTTCAAGAAATCTTTATTTTTGGAATTTCTTCCAAGATTCAGAATTATATTATTTTAACTGCAAAACTTTAGAAAAATGTTTCATCAGAATCATATAAAACGTGTGATATCTGGGGATCTAACAGTGTCTCCAAGATGATTTTTTTTAAATAAAAGGTGAAAGAATAAGGGATTTTATTACTTATACGTGAAAAAAGAAGACAAAAAGGAGCAAAATGTTAGCAAAATCAGATTCAAAATTGTATTTCATGTTTTTTGTGTCTAAAATAAAAATTAGATTTATGTTAAAGAAAAATATAATATGCATATAACAAAATTAGTACTTAACGTAAGTTTCATTAAAATCGGTTTAAAAATGATGAAGATACTAGTAAATGAAAAGAAAGTCCCACCAAAATTCGAACCGTATTCTACCTCTCACAATTTTTAATATTTTAAAAAATCTGTTGGGTTCTAATTACCTTTCAACATAGATTCTATAATTTTATCAAGTGATGTTTAAATCAAAAAGCTACTTGCAGATTTTCTTTGACAAGGAAAGACCCTATAATGAGACGTCACGTGACCCATAATCAAACATTTTCCGCCGTTTTACTCTTAAGGATGTTCAATTCACTGACATAATCTCAAACTGAACAATAATTTTAAATATAGAATAAAAATATAATTATAATTGATTTTAAGATATTTCGAAAAATCCAGTTGTACAATTTTCAGAATATATGTCGCATAAATATGAATAATGGAATAAATATAAAAAATAAATTTAAAAATTTAAGAAGCTTAAAAGAAGTTCGGATAAAATTATTTCCAATTCGGATAATAGAGGGGTTTGGAAGATAGAGGTCCGGATAAGCGAGGTTCCACTGTAATTATTATTTTTCAATAAGTTTTGGCTCAAATTAATTTTTTCTAAAAATTATAAAACTGGATCTTTCGAAATTTGTTAAAATTAATTTTAGTTATATTTCTATTCTTTATCGAAAACTACTGTTTAGTTTGAGGTTATGTCACGGTGTTGAAACCCCTTAAAATAATAATATATTTTTGAGAATTAGTAAAAATTCGTAAAGCAATATAATAATTATTATCTGTCTAATGTTGGCTTATTAATATTTTCGTTTAAATTTCTTTTGTAAAATTGGCGACGTTTAGTTTCTAATTTTTATAAAATTATTTTTGAAGAAAACTATAAAGAAACACCAGAGAAAAAACTTGATATTTTATGAATGTCTATCAATTCACAAATAGATATTTTGAAATTAAAAGGAAATTTTTGTTGAGTCACGTGTCTACTGACGTTATTTTAAATAACACGCCCTTAATTCGATAAGAAAAAATAAAACATAGCAAATTTCCTTTCTAAATTCGCTGACAAAATCTATACAGAGAAGTAAAAGAGTAAAAGTAGAATTTATCCCTTTACGTGGAAATTAGATAAAATTGTGAATAAAAATTATAATTATTGGTATCTTTTGTAAAAATAAACTTTACTTAAAAAAAAATAATGTTCTATTTTAAAATAAAGCTTAAGTTTACAACGTTTTTTTTCGTCTACAAAATATAAGGAATCAAATGTTTACTAATTTCAAATTTTTTAAAATATTTATTCAGAATTTCTAAAGAGCCTTTTATGCCTTGTCTTTTTAAAAAGTTTATACATAAATACGGGGGAAATTAGTAAATAAACAAAAATTTGCTTTTTAGGTTTTCGTAAACAAAACAAAAAAAATGTTGCGCGAACTACAGTGTTTCTTATTAAATATTTCTGTTTTTTAAAAAGAATAACTAATTTAAAATTAATCTAATTAAAGTTCTAGAAAAAGTAAATTAAATGCATAAAATTTTTTTATTAAACTTATTAGTTTTAGTTATTCATTCCTTGTTTGTTATTTACATATAAATTTTGTCTATTTGAGAACAATATCAATCTTTTAATGCAAATGTGACATAAGTTTCTTTAACACGTCTGCAAGTTTGTCTACTTTTCTCAGTAATCGATTCTATTTTTCAAGCCACTCTTTGAGCACCATGTTTTGAATATTCTTTTTATTTTAAATAATTTATTGAAATTATTTTGAGTTTCTTTTTCTTTTGTCTCCAGAACATCGTAAGATTGTAAAAATATTGAAAATAGGTTGTTTACCTAATTTTGTTGTTCTTTGTCCATTTGTTATTATTGTCTTTGTAATTTGTTCCCTATTCCTTTTCTACGATTGAAGAAGTGGAGATATTCTAATTTAATTAAGCTACATTCCATTTTCGCATTTTAGAAAAGCCAAAATTAAAATAATAATGATAATAATAATGTGTGATTTTGTAAATCAATTCTATTTAACCAGAAATTGAATTTATCGATTTCTATTCAAATTTATTCCATGCACTTTAAAATAATAA
>WNHD01004428.1:0-11210 GCA_011057455.1 Ganaspis sp. Gsp50 | reverse complement strand
TGTTAGTCTTATTATTATTTTTAAAAAGAAACTTCAGAAAAAAATAAAAATTATCGTAGATTCCTAACTTATCAACCGAGTACTTGGACATGACCTTAAACCTAATTTAGAACCAAACTAAAAGCAAATCTAATTTGCAACTTAATACACTGTTAGAAATTAGAAATAAACTTAAGGTGGACTTATTTCAAGAGACTGAATGCCAACTGAAGCTATAATGAAAATAATATTTATGAATTTGAAAATTGACCATATGTTCCCATATTGACCATGTGCCGAAAAATATAAAAACCCGAATATAAGGATTTCACTAGAAAATGATAGAATAGTTCCAGGGACTAAATCGATGAAATGCGGGAAAATGACGTAGTTAGTCCTGGGGAGAGTGTGGAGACGCACCCCTTATTGTCGGTTCGAGGCCTCGGAGTACCTGATCTTATGGGAAATCCATACTGGCCCTTCCTTGCCTGAGAATGTATGAGCAAGGGTGGCTCGCACCCCTTTTCTCTACCTACCATCATGTTCCCTTATCCTCAGCCCCTTTTTGTTACTGTCAGGTATGGCCAATCGATTCCCTCGACCGGATTCACAAGCCCTCTTAACCTCCAAAAATATTTGCCACAAAAATTACACACTCCTGTTTCCAACAATTATTCTTATTAGGATGTAGAATTGTTCTTATTCTTCGAATGCAAATGATCCGAATTTGCAAAACATGTTAAATTCTAATACTCCTACTAGGAAGACCCCTGGCGACACTTCTTTTTCAAAAATTGACCCCAAAATGTTTTCTACTAGCACTTTTTTAGTCAGTTTGTTTCTAATAGAATAGCCATGTATCATAACACTTATACTAGGGTGAGAACAAATCGTAATACCTTCAATGAAGGTGTTCTTAAACCCTGGAGATACTACCAGAATGTTACTATACCATACTACTCCCACTAGGGTGTTACTAAACCCTAATGATATCACTAGGGTGATCCTAAACCATAATATTCCCAATATGGTGTTCCTAAGCCATGTAATACTCTCACTAGGATGTTCCAAAACCATAATACTCTTATTAGGGTGTTCCTAAATCATAACACTCTCACTAGGGTGCTCCTAAACCTTAATAATAATTATAGTCTTTCTAAACCATATAATACAACCACTAGGGTGTTCCAAACCATAATACTCTTGCTGGAGTCTTCCTAAACCATGTAATAGTATCACTACAGTGTTACAAAACCATATAATACTCTCACTAGGGTGTTACAAAACCACATAATACTCTCACTAGGGTGTTACAAAACCACATAATACTCTCACTAGGGTGTTTCAAAACATTAATACTTTTACTAGGGTGTTTAAAAACCATAATACTCTTACAATGGTGTTTATATACCATAATACTCATACTAGGGTGATCCTATACCATAATTCTCTTACTAGGGTGTTTCTAAACCATAATACTCTCACTAGGGTGAACCTAAACCCTAGTGATACTTCTAGAGTCTTCTTAACCCATATAATATAGTCACTAGAGTGTTCCAAAACCATAATACTCTTAGTTTTTGTGTTCCTAAACACTTATGATCCTACTAGAGTGTTTCTAAACCATATTATACTCTAATTTGGGTGTTCTAAAACCATAACACTCTGACTAGAGTATTCTTAAACCAAATTACTCTCACTAGGGTATTCCTAAACCCTAATGATACTTCTAGAGTGTTTCTAAACCATAAAATACCGTCCTAAGGGTGTTCAAAAACCATAATACTCTCGCTAGAGTCTTCCTAAACCATATAATAGTCTCACTAGGGTATTTCAAAACCATAATACTCTTACTAGGGTGTTTCTAAACAATAATACTCTCACTAGTGTGTTCCTTAACCCTATTGATACTTCTAGGGTCTTCCTAAACCAAATAATAAAGTTACTGGAGTGTTCCAAAACCATAATACTCTCAGTGCGGTGTTCCTAAATCCTTATGATACTTCTAGAGTCTTTCTAAACCATACACAGGTAACATACCATACTAGTAACATATAATACAGTCACTAGGGTTTTCCAAAACCATAATACTCTTACTAGGGTGTTCCTAAACCATAATGATACTACGAGAGTGTTTCTAAATCAAATAATACTCTCACAGGTGTGTTCTAAAACCATAATACTCTAACTAAAATGTTTCTAGACCATATAATACTCTCACTAGGGTGTTCTAAAACCATAATACTCTCACTATAGTGTTTCTTAATCATAATACTCTCTCTTGGGTGTTTCTAAACCGTAATACAATCACTAGGGTGTTCTTGAACCCTACTGATGCTACTTATGTGTTCTAAAGTCATATAATGCAGTCCTTAGAGTGTTCCTAAACCATAACGATACCAGCAGAGTGTTCCAGAACCATAATACTCTCACAAGGATGTTCATAAACCATAGTACACTCACTAGGGTGCTTCCAAACACTAACGATACTACTCGGATGTTCCAAAATCATATAATACTCTCAATAAGATGTTACAAACCCATAATACTCTCACTGGGGTGTTTCTAAACCATAATACTCTTAGTCGGGTGTTCCTAAACACTATTGATACTCCTAAGGTGTTCCAAAACCATATGATACTTTCCCTAGGGTGTTCTAAAACCATAATACTCTCACTAGAGTCTTGCTAATCCATAATACTCTCACTAGTGTGTTGTATACAACACCCACTCCTACTAGTCTGTCAAAAGTCTCCCATTCTGTTGCCAAAGTGGTCCTCAACTTTTACAATACTCCTACTAGGGTGATCCCCTATCATTATACCTATTCTGAAAATCTCTCCAACTCCTACTAATATTTGGGTCACCCTAGTAGAAGTTCATTTTCGCTTCCTTTCCACTTTTTGACCAATTTCCGTTTTTGTTGTCTAATTATCCTTTTTGAGATGTCAATTGAAATTGAAAAGGCTTTGAAATTGACGTAAAGTGGTTTTTTTCAAGTGGCGCGAGAAGTTAGTACACATCGTGGTCAATTTGCCCAAGTTATGGTCGAGTTTAATTTCAGCCGCAGCGGACCCTCGTAATTTAATCTGTTAACGAGAGAATCGCACGCCTCATTAGTGCAAGGCGGATTTCGAGTGCCTACAGGCGGTAAGGAAAGCCTAGAAGAAGACCCCTCATACGTGGCCGGACGTGGGTTCGTACACGAGATACATAAATTGCCGTCCAAGAAACAGGAGGGGGAGGAGAGAAACAGAAGTACTCAGTACACTCAACCGAAAAAGTTTCACCGACTGTAATTTATTGCACTTAAGAGGCAACTCTCTGTTAAGTTCAATGACCTCGCTTTTTATACGTCAGCTTATTAATATGCAGCCATTTTTTATTGCCTTTTCACGTCTCACTTGTCCACAAAGTCGTTTCAAGATTTTTCAGATTCGTTTCATTTTTAAAATTTCTTTTTGGTCACCTCTTTTTTCTTTGGATTTTAAAAACGTTTTTGACTGCTTTTGGGTCTTTTTCACGTATTTTTGGTTGGTTTTAGGTTTCTTTTAGCTGTTTTTAGGTACTTGTTTGGGAAATAGGGTTTAAGAACGAGTCTCTGAAGTTTAGAGTCTAAATGCGACGAAAGGCCTATTATCCACTTGGCGTAAAAGTTTAAATCCACTGGCTGCAGGGATGAAATGCAGAAAAGGGAAAAAAACGAAGAGCAAACAGATGGATGAGGCGGGAAAAAGAGGCATGATAAACGGACGGGATAAACAGAGACGGAAGAGAGAAAGAGAGAGGACATTCGCCGGAAAAATATAACCTGTTGGACCGCGAAAGCTTTGCGTTGAAGGAAAAGAGAGGAATGTAAAAGAAGAGAGAGATAGAGAGTGAAAAAGAGAGAGACGGAAAGAAAGAGACAGCAAAAGGGAAGCAGCGAAAAAGAGATAGAAAAAGAGAGAGAGAGAGAGAGAGAGAGAGAGAGAGAGAGTTGCTAGCACGGGAGAGACAAAGAGAGGCGCGCAGGAAGGGAAAAGCTGCGGACGGATGGAGAAAGAGAGAGAATAAAAATAGAGACAGAGACGGGTAGAAAATGAGAGAAAGGGAAATTAGAGGTGGGACGGGAAGACATCCCGAACCTGCCTCAATTTCGACCTAACTTTCGCTACTCGATTCTTATTTGATTTAGATCCAGTCTAATCTGCACATTAGGACAATTAGGAGGCGATCCCTTGTAATATTCCTCAGACAATTTCTAACCGAAATCGATGTAATTTAATCACCCTTTAATTTTAGTGGTTACGGTAGCTTTCCAAGAAGTCCTTTTAGAAGATTTAGGTTAATTTATGATGATTTAGAGAAAGAAAAATTGAAAGCAAAAGAAATAAAGTTCAACTTCAATTTAAGAGAAATAAAAATTGAATTCAAAATTGAAATTTTTTTCTTGTAATTCTTTTGTGATTCTTCTTAAAGGGTTAGAAAAAAATAAAGGGAGAGTTAGAAAGAGAGATCAAGACTTGAAGAATGAAGTTGACTATTGTTGCGCGATAAACTTGTCTATTTGCGTTTGGGCTCAATAAGTTACGAGCCCAATTAGCAACCTTTATGGCCCTCTTGACATCTTGGGACCCAAAGCCGGCAGACTTTCAATCGGTCCTTTTAGGCGCCCACCTCATATACAATGAGTACAATCGATTTTCCAGGAATACCAGCAGCTGAGGAATACAATATTTTGTTTTCCAGACAAATTTTACCTGCCTATTTGTTCCAAATCTGTTTTCAACGAGAAATAGAAAATACAACTTTTCAGTAATTTTAAACCATGTTCAAATTAAGTTTAATATTTTTCGATTTTGGAAAATTGATTACCTACTTTGAAAATTGCAAAAAAATTTGAAAATTGAGAATCAAATTTGAAAATTGCTAACCAAATTTAAAAAATGCTCTTTGACAGAGTAAAGAAAAAATAATTCATTGAAAAAAATAATTTAAACTTTCTATAATGCATTTTAACTAAAACTCCTTTGCAGGAAATTTAAAGATTTAACTCTGAGTCATGTCAGAGATTATCTTTAGATCTTACTTCCGCTCGGCTTTGCACGATCGATACCGCACACTGGACCAAAATCCTTCAATGGTCAGCACTCTCCAAACCAGGATTTTAATTAATTAAGCAAATTTCATGAAAACCGTCCGAGAAGCTATTTTAGTTTCACGTCAATGTCCTCTTTTTGTCAATTTCCTCAATTCAAATCGTATCTGCTATTAAACAAAAAAAATAAAAATAAAGAAATGAGAATGTAAAAAGAAAATTCAAATTACACGGGGCAAATAAATATTAACAAATATTTATGCAACAAATAATTAAACAAAATTGTCAAAAGGAAATTCTTTCAAATAAAATTGCAATTCTGATCGAAACCAAAAAAGTAGTCAAGGAAAAAACACACGATAAGTGTAAAAAAAGGAAGCAAAAAAATTGATAAAAAAGAAAGTAGGAAAGAGAGTGATTAAAAAAGCGTTAGAAAACGAAACAAAAATGTTGAAATTCCTAGTTTTACTTACGTTTATTTTATTGGTAAAGTAAATATAAATAAAAAGGACAGCAAAATATATCGAAATAAAGAAAAATAAATAAAAGCGTGTCGAAATACATGAGAGCAAACAAAAAAACAAGAAATGTATTTTTTTTAAAAAAACGAACGTTATTGGTGGAATCAAAATTGAATAAAAATTTGTGAAGTTCCATTCAGGACAGTTTTCACTCTTGCATCCCATTCGACCATTATTTTCAGCAATTCGAGCACTCGGAAATATATCGGGCAGGGGTTTCAGCGTACTTTAGAGTTCGCGGCGGGAATTTTAAAGTTTGTCGATATACATTTACCCGCGGCACATTTGCGCTCGGTGCAAATTGTTCGTGCGGCTCGTATTTCATCGACGAAACGCCACTGGTAGCTGCCAACGTGATTCGAAACAAAAATTTGAAAAAAAGGAGAAAAAAACAAGCAGAAAACAAAATATTAACCTCCCAAGTGCACGCTCCATGAATTTATCGATAGGCCAATGTTGACACGATCCTATAAATCAATTCAAAAAATCTTGCTTAATCAACACCTGCTCTTTTTCCCTTTTGTTCAATTACTTAATTTTTAAAGCCGCTAATAAAAAGGAATTGTTTTTCAAACTGCAGGCAAAATTTTTTGTTTTTATTATATTTTATTATATATTATATTTATTTTTATTTTGGCGAAATTAAGGGGAAATTTTTTATAAAAATGACTTAATTTATTGAACAGGTAGTAGCCAATTATTTAAACAAATTTAATTCAATTTAAACAAATATTATCTAATTGTTTAAACAAATATTAGACAATTGTTTAAACAAATATGATCTAATTATTTTTAAAAAACTAGTAGCCGTTTGTTGATAAAAGTACCACCAATTGTTTAAACAGATATTAAACAATTGTTTATAAAACTACTGACCAATTGTTTATAAAAATACTTACTATTTGTTTATAAAACTACTATCCAATTTGTTTATAAAACTACTATCCGATTTATTTATAAAACTACTAAGCAATTGTCTAAACAAATATTCGCAAATTGTTTATGAAACTAGTAGTCATTTGTTTTTAAACTACTAGCCAATTGTTTATAAAAGTAATAACCAATTGTCTAAAGAAACATTAGCGAATTATCTTAATAAATATTAGCGAATTGCCTAAAAAATATTACCTAATTGTTTATAAAACTACTAAAAATTTGTTTACACACTATTAAGCAATTGTTTAAACAAATATTAGCAAATTGTCTTAACAAACATTAGCCATTTATCTTAACAAATATTAACAAATTGTCTAAACTAATATCCATTTGTTTATAAAATAATATAAAAATTGTTTAAGCAATAATTAGCAAATTGTCTCAATAAATATTAGCCAATTGTTTATAATACTATTAGTAACAAGGTTTTAAACTACTAGCCAATTGCTTAAACAAATATTAGCGAATTTCCAGAACAAATATTAACCAATTGTTTATAAAACTAATAATCATTTGTTTATATAACTAGTAGCTATTTGTTTATTAAACTATAGTAGCGATTTATTTATTAAACTAGTAGAGATTTGTTTATAAATCTACTTACTATTTATTTATAAAACTACTTACTATTTGTTTATAAAACTACTAGTCAATTGTCTGAACAAACATTAGCGAATTGTCTTAAAAAATATTAGGCAATTGTCTAAACAAATATTCGCCAATTGTTTATAAAACTAGTAGCCAATTGTTTATAAACAACTGGTCAATTGTTTAAACAAATATTAGCCAGTTGTTTATAAAATTACTAGCTAATTGTTTATAAAACTACTAGCCAATTGTATAAACAAACATTGAAGAAATATCTTCATAAATATTAGCTAATTGTTTACAAAACTACTAACCATTTTTTCATAAAACTATTAACCAATTGTTTAAACCTAACTAATTGCCATTAAAAATTGCAATTTGTTTAAAAATTTCCAATTGTTTTAAAAGAATTGTCCATCTTTTTAAAAGTATTAAACTTTGTTTTATCTCCAAATTATTTATATTTCCAAAAATTTACACACCCCCACCTAAAAATCTTAAAATTTTTGGTTTATTTTAAACCAATCGCTCCCTATCTAATTCATTTAAACAAAGCATTTTCCTGCATTAAGAATAAAGGAAAAAATTCAGAGATTTAAAAAAAGAAGGAAACTGTTTATCAAACTCATCGTACAGATGGTAGGGGTGATGGAAAGGGTAATGTTGCGGAGTGGAGAGGAGGGGGGAGTTGAATGGAAAAGCAGCGCGAAATGCGAGAGAAAAAAGTCATCATATAAGTCATAGGGGAGCTCACCTTGTGGTGCTGCATGATGGCAGTGGCCTTTCGCTTCGCGGACATATTCAGGCCTGTCCTCGCGTTGAGCGGAAAATCCTCGCTCCGCTTCTCGTCCGCGCTCTGACGCACCGCAACCAATCACGCGCTCCCGGTCGTACGGGTCGCGAGCAAAACAAAAGCTGAGCAAAACAAGTGCCGCCACCGTTGTCTTAACACATGGCTCACCGCTGCTATCTTCAGATAGGTGATTCGTTGCCAAATCAAATTTCCGCACCCCCCACTTGGCCGATCAACCAATCACCAATTTTAAACAATCCTATTGTTTTAATCAGAATCCAAATGATTTCACGCACCTTGCACAATTTTTTATTCACTTTTTTTTTTAAATCCTCGAAATTGTTATTCCAGAATATTGTCACTTTTAGTTTTTGAATTCTATAATAATGTTTGTTAGTTAATATAACAGTTTATTATTTTTGTGTAACTTATTTTTATATAACTGATTTTTCTGTACAACTGGTATTTATAAATTTTTGTATTTTTATAGAATTGTTATTATTTTAATACAAATGTTGTTACTTTTGTACAACAATTGTTAGTTTTATACAACAATTGTCAGTTTTATACAACAATTGTCAATTTTATACAACTGTTGCTATTTTTAAATTACCGTTTATTATATTAGCCTAAAAGTGAGATTTATACAAATGTTTCTTACACGATTTCAAATTGTAAATTAATGTTAATAAACGTTTTTCAATATTCGAGTTGAATTTGTTTTAAAATGAGGGAAATATTTTTCTAATTTTTAAATAAAGCGAAATCTTTTAAAGAGCACTTGACGTTGGGAAAGATTACACAGAACCTCACGTAACGAGCGCTCACGGCAAACTGGCGACTGGCGACGCGACGGCGACCCCCCACTACTGGTTGCCCCACCCCACGAGTACTGTTACCCCTTCCCATCCTCCCGCGCTGCCCCCCCCCTGCCAGAGAACGGTAAGGTAGGGTCTGTCACCGTCGGAACACCGAGGGGCCGCTGGGTGGGTAACCAACGGATGGGTAGAGTGGGCTGGGAAGGGGGAAGGGGGGATCCAGAGGGGCCAAGGGGCGCCAGCACTCATCGGCCAAAGGGGCTTCCACGGATGTGTCGGAGTTAGGCTCCCCAGCTTGTGGAGGGTAATGCGTACCAGCAAAACGTGCATGAGGCTTTATTTCGCCTCGAGTCACGTCCCCTACGAATTTCCCATTTTCTGGTTTTACTCAAGGAAGCCAGAGAGCCTGGGAAATACGAAATTTTAGGGGTTTATTGCACCAAAGGGTTTTGAGCTGAATTTGAAAGCTTGCAGTTTTATAATCTTTTGATAAAGTTCTCAGTTTTTGCAAGGAAATGTGTTTAGTTATTAAAGACATTTGTAATTTGCGTAGTTATTAATTATCTGCAAATGGTAATTTATAATAGTAATTTAGTTGGTTTTTATAATAATAATTAATAATAATAGTAATTAATAATAATAGTGATAATAGTTATAAATAATAATAGTAGTAATTGATTTGGTAACTAATGTGGTGATTTTTGTAATTGAAATGAAAATAATTTTACAGAATCGCACACAATCCTTTTGGAAATCTGCCCATGGAATCAAATGTAATAATAATAATTACACGCCCAGAAAAAAATGTTTTTTCGATAAACCAGGCCAGTCCTTGTTGACGTATTTCGCTGAATCCGAATTCGAGCTCAGAATTCAAAAGTTATTTCGCGTTTTCTTTCTTGCTTCAAAAAACAAGAAATTAAAGTTTAAATTGTCGTAGAATTTGTAAAAACTAAATAAAAAATTCAAAACCAACACTAATGTAATCTTTGAAGTATTACCTTTAATTTAAGCCAAGAAAACTTAAAAAATATTCAGTAGTTCCAGAGATATGACTCAAAATGTGCGCATGTAAATCGGTCGAGCGTTGAAAGCCATTAATTTTCGGTAAAATCTCAGTTTGGCCGATTTACATGCGCGGACGTTTTGAGTCGTTTTTCGGGAACTACTGAATGTTTTTTAAGTTTTCTGGGCTTAAATTAAAGGTAATACTTCGAAGATTACAATAGTCGGGTTTTTCCATTCTTGATATGGTTTTTCCAAATTCTACAACAATTTAAACTTAAATTTCTTGTTCCTTGAGGCTAGATAGAAAACGCGAAGTAATTTTCGAATTCTAACCTCGAATTCCGATTCGGCGACCCGAAATACGTAAGGAATTATATGATAACAATAATAATAATTGTATAATAATAGCAATGAAAATTATTATTTAATAATATCAATAATAATTATTATTTAATAATATCTATAATAATACTTATTTAATAATATCTATAATAATAGTTATTCAATAATATCTATAATAATAATTATGAAATAATAGCAATAATTCTCCTTGAATAACAAAAGTCCAAAGTATCCAATTGTTGATCAGAATCTAAAATTTGCAGAAATCTCGGGACAGTATTTTCTCAAGTCAATTTATCCTGCTGATTTTCAAATTTACACACTTCCTGGCGTCACTTGACGTTAGCAAGGATTCTTGATGAAAGATATGTACCTTCAAAATGTACCGTTAAAGGTTTTAGAAGAAGCGCTTTCTACGTGGAATAAACGATTCAACTCAGGCAGCAAGAGGCAAGATCATAAGGAAAGGGCACGCAAGTTATGAGAAATGGGCAACTTATTGAAGTTGCTCATAAAATTTTTTTCCAGATTTTTATGACAACGGCCTGATCGTACCTTCTGCGAATTATATCTATACTTGACGTGTTACTTACTCTCCGGCAGATGTTACTTTACGAATTTGCACTCTCGTTTAACTCAGCTTAAAGAAAATTTATAATTGAACTTTAACACATAAAAATGTAGATTTTTCTTATGACTTCTGTTTTTTTTTTAAAAAAAATCCACTTTCTTTCTAAAACTCTTTTCTTGACTGTTTTCAAGTTCTAGACAACTTTCTGGATGATAATGTTGTGATTTCGTAATTTTTGTTAAATTTCATTCTTCCAAAAAACAGCAAAGAACAAATGAAAAATATTTTTATGATGATATCCACTTTCTTTCAAAAACTCTTTTGTAGACTGTTTTCATGTTCTAAAGAACTTTCTGGATGATAATGATGTGATTTCCTAATTTTTTTTAAATTTCATTCTTCCAAAATACAGCAAAGAACAAATGAAAAATATTTTTATGATGATATCCACTTCCTTTCTAAAACTCTTTTGTTAACTGTTTTCAAGTTCTAAAGAGCGTTCTGGATGATAATGATGTGATTTCGTAATTTTTTTTAAATTTCATTCTTCCAAAATACAGCAAAGAACAAATGA
>WNHD01004427.1:0-11210 GCA_011057455.1 Ganaspis sp. Gsp50 | reverse complement strand
GTTGGACAAAGTATCGTGTGCGATTCGTGTAGAACAGTGATTTTCGCTCGCTCGATTGCTGCGCGCGCTACGCTTGCGCATCAAACTTCGAGCTCGCGAGAAATCACCCTTGTTCTTCACTCGTTGCACAATATACTATTTCCTGAAGACGCTGCACTTTTCCGAACCTGCACGATGATCGCAGGCTACTCCATTTATATCTCTGTACAGGTAGCAGCAGAGATCTTTTAACAATTTGCAAAGCCAGATTCTCCACATTTAAAACATGCTTTGGATTTGTCCACTCCCTCGCACTGCGTGCTGAGATGCCCATAACCAAGCCATCTAAAACATCTTATCAAGTTTACTCTCGTTTTAATGCAGCAGCTCAAAAAGCCAACTCGGCGTGTTCGAGCTGCTCCAAAACTGCTGCTTCTTTCTTGGTTGTGCTAACCACAGCCAGCTTGATCCCTCTCTTGTTTTGTGGAAGGAGATTTACCTTCCTTTTGTTGCTTGTGTTTCCCAAAGTTCTGTTGACAACAGAGACAACATCCTCCTGTTCTGGTAAATTGTCCAGGTCTCGGATTTCTAGAGATACTCTCTGCTCTTCCAGTACCCGAACAGTTGCCATTGTGCCAACTGTCTCAACAATCCTAGCTGCAAATGCCTCCTTGTTGGAATCTGCTCCCAGTTTCAAGAGAAGATCACACTTCTGTGTTTTATACGAAGTTTTCCGAAGACCGACGCATACGTCTGTCCCTAGATAACTCGGATGAGCATCGTAGATGCCTTTAGTTGACTCGGAGCTGCAGGATCCTCTGGCTGAGAGGAACCTTTTTTGTTCTTCTTCTTTACAGGAATATTTAGCTTTTCAACCACAGGATCCACTTTTCTAATTTTTTTTAACTTCTCCTCGGGGCTATCCAGAGTTCTCTTTTTCGCCTTTCCTGACCGCAAGCGCTACTCGCCAGATCGTATCTGCATAGTAAACCTTACGGTGCTCCTTTCGGAACTTAACTTACTTCTACTCAAGTATTTTCTATTGAAATACTTGAGTATTTTCGATATAATCGAAAGTCTCATACAGTCTACAGTCGGCTCTCCCTGCTTCTTCATGCTTGCTTTTGGCATCGCTTAGCCAAGAATTCAAATTCTTCGGACCGTCTTTGGTGGTCTGATTTACATTTCTCTGCCTTTCGCAAGCCCCAAACATTTTGGTCACTTCCACGAGCATCTTCTCGAGATGTTCGGTCTCCTGCTTCCTCAGGCTAATGCAGATTTCACAGTCTCGTCTGCAGCTACTAAGGTCTACTGCTGACATGCCGCTGAAGACGTTTTTGCAACAACCCATTCTGTCTAGACTATCACTGCTGCCAGTTCTAGACTGCGACTTGTCATACACCATCAGCAGAGTTGTGTCGAAGGTCGCACAAAGGCGCCTGAGGATACCTGGTCCCATAAGGGATCCCGATGGAAAATCCAATCGGCCGTAGCCATGGAAACGACTACTATCTACTTTCAGGTACTGTCAACCGCCTTTTGCATAATGAATCTTGAATGAGACCAAGAAAACGGAGTCATTTGAGATGCACCGGAAGGGATATATAGCCCAAAATGGAAGAATCAACGTTGTAAAGCCAGCTCTGGCCAAAACGTATAGAAGACCCAGCGCTCCCAAAGGAAGGTACACTTTTAGCAACACTTGTTTAACCCAGCCAACTTTGTTGACCGAGCAGCCCAAATGCAGGACCCACGGGGAACCTCATGGAGGCCGTGTACCCGACGCTGGTTGTGCAGTGGCGCATCAATAATGCCTTTATCCGGGCTCGAAACACATAGAACATGGCCTTGATAAAACCCGATGGGACTTACTATAAGGAATTGCCAAAGCACACCCTTTACCATTACGCCCTACGGAACTCTTCACATTGAAATTCTAGCGGACTTTTGGGGCTTGTCCATCTCTGGTTGTAATGCACCATCCAGAGAATGTGAAACATTCCATTATGATACGGGACATCGGTGGTTAAGCTCGAGAACCGAGCACAGCAGTGCCCTGTACCCACCCCTCGCTATTACTCAGAGGGTCGAACGAGTCACTCGTCTATTACTATAGTCAGTTCGACTCTACACGTTGAATCACTTAGACTTTTGAGACGCATTCATTTTCAGCGGTCACTCACGGGACAACCAGGCCTAGACCCTGTACACCCGATTCGCCAGCTGGGGTCGCGCTCTGTGGCTTGAATCGGAAAGCCCCGAGGTTCATCTAGGTGTCCGGTCCGTTGACCATGGCGATGACCCCGCAAGAGATCCATCATCAGCAGCGGTGGCTTTAGATTCGCGCTTTGTTGTGACTGATTTTGACCCTCCCCCCATCCCAAAAAAAATCCGTGGAGCCTGCACCGGATTTCCCGGAGGGAGTATTGTCCCCTTGCGGGATTCCTCCTTGGGGTACATCGTTTTCGAAATCACTCATCATTATTTTTTGATTTATTTTTCGGGGAACCCTATCCCTGCATTCGATAAGGCTGTAGTGTTGTGATTAGCAGATGGTCGTCACAACTAAATTAATTTAAATAGAATTATGATTAAATAAAAAGCTGATGGAGTTGCTTAAGAAGCAGAATTTATACCATCTTTGCAAATTGGACAAAAGAAAATCCAGACGAAGATAATAAATTATTTAAAGAATACATCTTAAAATGTACTGTGTTTATTTATCTTATCTACGCTAATTTGTTACATTGTCAACTAAGAAATGCATAAACATTCGCAATCTTTCGAAATATTTGCAGTTTCCTATAATTCCATGATTTTTATTTTGAAATTCAAAACTGTCGATAATTTCGAATTATCAAGAGTCGACTATAATCGAATTCGAAGGCACCTTCTTGAGGACTTCCATTTTCGAAATTCCAAATGAATAGCAACAACGGAAATTAGCAAAGGTATATTTTATTTGAATTTCAAGGTCATGTCTAATATTTTGAATGATAATCTAGGGATCTACTTTTTCTTTATTGTCTCCTAAAGTTGTCTTTTAGAAATAACAATAAATTAAACACTTTCAAGTGTGTTATGAAACTATGATTCATTAATTATTATTTTTAAAAAACAAATTCAGGAAAAAATGAAGATAATGGTAGATCCTTCGATTATCATGATTATCTTGGATTATTATGAATATCTTGATCATAATCTTATAGAATAAGTTCCAAGTCTTTAAATAATCGTTAAACAATATAACAATATTATATAATATTTAACGCATTAAATAATAGTAAAAGAGAAAAATATACAAGAGATTAACACGACATTTAAGATATTCCGTTGTACAAACTCGAATGAAATCTATTTTCTTCCTTAAATCTTAGGCGATTTTAAATTAAACAGAAGGTCAACGATAATAATTTGTCAATCACTTACTATTTTCTAACAAGTAGAAAATTAATTTTACCCTTCCGCTTCCGGTATCTGATATCCTGACTCCCGTATCTTTTCCAGCTGACACCAGATTTTCCCCACCTTTACTGGCATAAAAAATTGACCTCATTTTTTCGGTTCTGTAAATAAGTTCATTATCATATTCAAGAAAAAAAAATGATAATGATGTGTCAAAAATTCTCATTATAGTATTATTTTAATTTATTATTAAGTTTAAATTTTTAAACATTTTAGCGTTACGTTTAGATATTCTAATATACAATACACATTAGTGCTTGTTATAAATTCTAGAAATTCGTTTTTAGATTTTCTGAAACACAAACAATTGTCTACAAAATACAGTCAGTATAAAAATGATCTTGTATCTGAATTGTATCTCACTTTCATTAAATTTTCAACAAAACATTAAAAATTAGTGTTCATTCTATTATTCCAAATTTTTTTAATTACGACATGGTTTAATTTATTTGTTGCTTTCTCATAGGGAAGCATTGTTTTCGGTCCGATTATCGATTTTCTCAAAATAGTCTAAATCAACTCAATTTCATCCAAAAAGCATAAATACGAAGTTTTAGACCAATGTCTAGATGTGTGTGTGTGTATGTGTGTGTGTGTGGGGTCGTTTTTATGTGGACTCTCTATCTCGAGAAGGCTCTGACCGATTCTATGAAACTTGGCACAGTTATTACACTCATAAAAATAAAAAAAACTGACACAAGAAATTAAAGAAATAATAAATCAAAAAATTTTGAGATCGTTTTTCCTTAAAAAAAATACGGTTTTTTAAAGAATATTTTTTCTCTAATAAAGCAGTAAATTTAACAATGGAAAAATCAAATTCTTTGCATCGAGACGAACCGATAGACCTATATAAAGTCGATATTTGACTAAGAGTTGATAGAGTAAATGACAATTTTGTCTCATTTTTTACATTAAAAATTCGATTTTGACATTTGAAGTTAGATTTTCTTAAGTAACTTTTAAAATTGTTATTTTTTAGCAATAGTTCTTTAGGAAAAAATTTTCTGCATTGAAAAACGAAACGATTGAACTATATAAAATATATATTTTACAAAAAATTCATAGACTTACTAACAACTAAATCTATGAAGAAGCAAAATGTTCATAAATAAACACAATTTTCCACTAGTTTATAATTAACAATGCGTTCGAAAAAATAATTTTTTTGAATTTATCCATTTTTCACATGAAAACGTTTTCAATCTACTAAGGTAGATTAAAAACTTTCTCTTTACTAATTTCTTTGAATTAATTCATTAATATACTTAATATTGCGTTAACAGAAAAAAATTAATTCTTTTGAATTTATCCATTTTTCTCATTCATCATGGGTTTGAATACAAAAATGAATAGAGAAAAACGTTTTCAATCTACTAAAGTAGATCGAATCTTTTTTTTTATTAATTTCTTTGAATTAATTCATTTTTATAATTAATATTGCGTTCGAAGAAAAAAATTAATTTTTTTGAATTTATCCATTTTTTTCATTCATTATGGGTTTAAATAAAAAAATGAATAAAAAAAAGAAGTTTTTAATCTACTTTAGTAGATTCAATTAATACATAGTTCATTTATTTCTTTGAATTAATTTATTTTAATCATTAAAAATTTCGTTTGAAGAAAAAATTAATTTTTTTGAAATTATCTATTTTTCTCCTTCATCATGCGTTGGGATAAAAAAATGTATAGAAAAATTTTTTTAAATATTTTCTTTAAATTAATTCATTTTAACAATTAATATTGCGTTCGAGGAAAAAAATTAATGTTTTCGAATTTATCCATTTTTCTCATTCATCATGCGTTTGAATAAAAAATTAAATAGAAAAACCGTTTTCAATCTACTAAGGTAGATTGAATTTTTTTTTTTAATTTCTTTGAATTGTTTCACTTTTATAATTAATATTGCACTCGAAGAAAATTATATAATTATATAATCTACTAAGGTAGATTGAAAACCTTTTTTTTTTATTCAATTTCTTTGAATTAATTCATTTTCATCATTAATATTGCGTTTGAAAAAAAAATTTTTTTTTTTAATTTATCCATTTTTCTCATTTATCATGCGTTTGAATAAAAAAATAAATAGAAAAACACGTTTTCAATCTACTAAGGTTGAATGAAATCCTTTTTTTAATTTAATTTCTTTGAATTAATTCATTTTTATCATTAATACTGCGTTTGAAGAAAAAAAAATAATTTTTATAAATTTATCCATTTTTCTCATTTATCATGCGTTTAATTAAAAAAATGAATAGAAAAAAAGGTTTTCAATCTACCTTAGTAGATTGAAAACGTTTTTTTTTATTCAATTTATTTGAATTGATTCATTTTTATCATTAATTTTGCGTTTGAAGAAAAAAAATACTTTTTTTTAATTTATCCATTTTTCTCATTTATCATGCGTTTGAATAAAAAAATGAATAGAAAAAAACGTTTTCAATCTACTAAGGTAGATTAAAAACCTTTTTTTTATTCAATTTCTTTAAATTAATTCATTTTTATCATTAATATTGCGTCTGAAGAAAGAAAAATAATTTTTTTAAAAATTTATCCATTTTTCTCATTTATTATGCGTTTGAATAAAAAAATGAATAGAAAAAAAAGTTTTCAATTTACTTTAACCTTTTTTTTATTCAATTTCTTTGAATTACTTCATTTTTATCATTAATATTGCGTTTGAAGAAAAAAAAAATTTTTTTAAATTTATCCATTTTTCTCATTTATCATGCGTTTGATTAACACAATGAATAAAAAAAAACGTTTTCAATCTAGTAAGGTAGATTGAAAACCTTTTTGTAGATTGAAAACCTTTTTGTAGATTGAAAACCTTTTTTTTATTCAATTTATTTGACTTAATTCATTTTTATCATTAATATTGCGTTTGAAGAAAAAAAATACTTTTTTTTAATTTATCCATTTTTCTTATTTATCATGCGTTTAAATAAAAAAATGAATAGAAAAATACGTTTTCAATCTACTAAGGTAGATTAAAAACCTTTTTTTTATTCAATTTATTTGAATTAATTCATTTTTATCATTAATATTGCCTTTGAAGAATAATAATTTTTTTAAATTTATTCATTTTTTTCATTTATCATGCGTTTGAATAAAAAGATGAATAGAAAAAAACGTTTTCAATCTACTTTAACCTTTTTTTCATTCAATTTTTTTGGATTAATTCATTTTTATCATTAACATTGCGTTTGAAGAAAAAAAATAATTTTTTTTAATTTATCCATTTTTCTCATTTATGATGCGTTTGAATAAAAAAATGAATTGAAAAAAACGTTTTCAATCTACTAAGATTGAATGAAAACCTTTTTTTTAATTCAATTTCTTTGAATTAATTCATTTTTATCATTAATATTGCGTTTGAAAAAAAACGTTTTTTTTAATTTATCCATTTTTCTCATTTATCATGCGTTTAATTAAAAAAATGAATAGAAAAAAAGGTTTTCAAATCTACTAGGTAGATTGAAAACTCTATTGAATTGACCTAAATAAAGTATATATTTCACCAAGAATTAATAGATTTAATGACTAATTTTTAAAATTCTTGACATTTAAAGCTGAGTTTTCATAAGTAACTTTTAAAATTGTTATTTTTTAGCAATTGTTCCTTTGGCAAAAATCTTCTGCATTGAAACACGAATCAATTGAGCTATATAAAGTATATATTTTATAAAAAATTGATGGAGTTAATAACAATTAAATCTATGAGGAAGCAAAATGTTCATAAATGAACATAATTTTCCAGTAGTTTACTTTATAAAGCAAATTTTAAAAAACAAAAAATTTCGAAAATCATATCAATCATTAAAAATTTTGAAATTATAAATTTTTTTTAATATTTTTCTAATTTATCTCGGATGAAATTTTCTTTATTTTTGCAGTAAATTCTTAGCATTTTTTATTTATTAATGAAGATTTCAACAATAAATGTGTTATGAAATTATATTAAAACATATTATGTAGCAAACCTTTTGTGCAAGGTAAATAATTTGTCTGGTAGGTTAATTTATAAATGCTTGTTCTTGTATTTGATAAGTAAATTCATCTGAGGATGTTATAGAGTCTGGCAGAGCATCAACAGGCCAATGGAGACGATTAATGGCTCTAAAACGCTGTTCCAGAAGCTGTAGCCATGCTTCAGTCCTAACTGGGTAAAGTGAACGATCGGTCTTGCTATCATGAATCAAAACACGTTTTCTACCTTTACTGTAATTTTTCTCATTTTTCTAGTGAGTTTCGTACTAATCGAGCATCGCGTTTATACCGCTGGATCTTCATGTGAGTGGTGAAGTTATAATTACGAATATATACCGCAAACGATGCAAACAATAAAAATTATATTAATATATTTTGCATATTTTGAAATGTGAAACTTTTTATGTTCATGTCGTAAACACTTTGCTTCCTCATAGAGGTAATTTCAATCATATCTGCATTTAAAATTTTAAATAATTTTTGGATTCCTGGGGTCCAAAAACGTTCAGAAATATTGAAGATTCGAAATAGAAAATTTGGAGGTAAAGCCAGAACTTCCTCTATAAATAAACATTTATAAATATAATATAATATATTTTAATAAATAGCAGTAAACAATTCAAGTTGTACATTTTCATATCGAATTAAATTCTCCTGTTATCTGAATAGATTTTACAAAATTTGTTCAAACATTACTAATTATCAAGAAATATAATTTATTTTGTTAAAAAGTTTAAATAATTGACTTGCACTAAATGCCAATGCTTTAAAAATTATAAATTATACTTCACTTGAGTAAATAAATATATATTTATGATTTCATTAGATGACACAGGAAATGATTATTTTCTGTTCCTTATGCCATCTTGATAATGTTTTCTCTACTTTTTATCTTCTATGGGAAATTCGTTTCAAAAAATGTATTATTTTATCAATAACCTTATTATATTCTGCATTCTACTGCTCATTATATTGATTTCTATTTCATTTATTATCACATTATTATATTTTAATTATATTATCTTTATTTTTACTAAAAATAGTATTTCATTTTATTACTTTTTAATAACATTAGTTTACGTAAACTAATTTCCAAACAAAATTTTATTTTGTATTTTATATTTTTATTAATTATTTTATTTATATTTATTTACTTACATTTATTTATATTTTTACGACTTATTTGAATAACACTTAAGCTTATATACTTTAATAGCGTAATCTTAATAATCATTGTCTTATTAATGAGTTACATTCCCATTCGTGCTTTGGGAATTTATTTATTACAATTTAATTTAATTACCGACAGATTTTTACAGAATTTTTAACCTAAACAAAAATTCTAAATGAATTTATAAATTTTCTGGTCGAAAGAAATCCTAAAAATGCATATTAATTAAAACATGTTTGTTAAAATTCGAGTATCAGTTATTAAATTTGTAATTTGCGAGTGAAGTTTACTTTCAATGACAAGATTTCGGTTTCGGAGAAAAATTAAAATAAAATAGAGTGGGACAAGTATTGACCGATATTCGGTTTCATCGATCTCAAATAATCAGTGAGGAACAAAGACAAGTGTCGATAATGAACACAACATCCGCACTAGTTCGTCTAGTCACGACCTCCATTCGCCTTTCGTCATTATTACGCACGAGACAATTTTACTGGTATGGACTAAAGCTTCGGACACTACTCGCCAAGTATTCCAGTTAGGTATAACCGTTTATCCACTTACGACCCCATTCAAGTCTCAGCTTCTCGTTCTCCCACATGGAGCTTATTTTCAATGACTCTCGTCTTCTACTGGCAATGAATCTTTTACACAGAAGCCAACAAGAAGTCAATTTTCTACCATTTTTTCAATTCAATTGTTCTACTGAAGATTTAGTCTGTCTGCAATCAGCGATTTTACCGATCTTAATTTGGTCTTCCATTCAAAACGTTTTCTTAGAATTAAAATTTATGTAATTGCTTCCCCAGGAATTACAAAATTGGTTGGCTTTTCTTTCGAAATTTCTTTAAAATCCGTCTTCAATTTTTAAACTTATTGAAGAATTCTCAACCAAAGTGATTAATTCTGGCTAATCAGTTGAAATTATTATATTTAAATCTCTCTTCTTCAACTTTTCCGTTCTGACCTTTTTTATCAGCTACTTTATCAAATTCTTATTTGAAGTTGGTATCAGCAATGGATAGTCTGATTTAAAAAAAACTTGTTCCAAATTGATCATTTTTTATGTAAAAAGAGTAAAAAGAGAATACGTAAATATAATATTCTTCACTTATTGTAAACATAATTGTCTTTAAAATTTATTTGCTCATTACAAGTTTTTTGTTTATTTATTTTATTATTCATTTATTTATTTATAATAATGAATCCAACAGTCCGAAAACCCATAACAAGATTACATACAATTTAATAGTAAATATTCACAAAATTTTATAAAATAAAATTTTAATTAATAAGTGAGGTCATGAATGCGCTAAATATTCACGTGCAAAGTGAACTGTAAGTGTAATTAAATAAAAGTATTTTTAGTTTTCTAGAGAAGGTCAAAACATAACATTTGGAAGAATTATTCAACATATTAATAAAAAAAAAGAATTTAAATCAGACTGTAAATCCAGGCAATCATCAAGAGTATTAATTGGCTTTAATATTTTATCATCACCTGTATACGAGAGCAGTTTATTTTTAATATGCAATTCAACATCATTCATGTAAAAATAAAAAGTAGTGCCCCTAAATTTGACTCCTGTAGGACACCAGATGTAGGAGAAAACAAAAAAAGAATAGTAACAGAATTACAAAAGTAATTCTTGCCTCTGACGTCCCTCTCCTACCCTCCGGTACAATAATTCCCCCAGAGGGAAGAATTGTGTTTTCTTGTCCGTTTAGGTGCCAAAGAGGTCCCCTCTTCTGCATCCTTCTTCGGATTTGGGAGTTTTTCCTAGACATGGATTAGACCATGAATTTTTTGAGTGCCCCCACTACAATTCGCAGTCCATTTCAGTTAATAGAAATAGAGAGGTGCCCCTCGACTTTTTCGATAAGTGCCTAGAGGATCCTTCACCAAGGGGCATGGGATCAAGTTTTGACGGATGGAGAGAGGGTCCTATCTATTCCGTCCCCAAGAATCCCATTTAGTCTCTCTAGATATTCTAGAGTGCTCCTTGCCAGACTGGTGGCGTAGTAGGAGCCCTCACACAGGTCTCTACTACTATCCAGCATTACCTTACAGGAACTCTTAAAAAGGTAAATGCCTAGCCTGAGCACCTAGGTCCAAGATCGCGAAACGACTCGAGTTCTGGTTCCTATCAGACTCACGATTTTTGAGGTGTACGTCGAGTATATCACCTGATTCCCACTCCCAGCTTGAATCGAGAAGGGTAGTGGGCGATACGCTGAAGTTACGCTAACGCGTACTGGCTACTAGCCGGTAGGGCTACCTATGGTAATGGTGGGAGACATATTCACATCATTACAAATTCGTCAGTCTAAACCCTCGAAAACAGACCCAGACATGACCTCATCCGCAGAGAAGCGAGAGATCTTTTGCATATGGCAGGAAAGATGGCAATAATCTAATCAACAATGGCTACTTTCCTGAAAAATGGAAACTAGCCAAAGTAGTGCCAATCCCGAAGAAAGGCAAAGACCACACCCTCCTGTCCAGTTATAGACCAATAAGTTTATTGCCCAACTTAGGCAAATTGTTTGAAATCATAATAAACAAACACTTAACAAAATTCACAACGATAAATGGCGTCATACC
>WNHD01004426.1:0-11211 GCA_011057455.1 Ganaspis sp. Gsp50 | reverse complement strand
AGGGTGCTTACACAATAAGGTTAGTCAAATCGTCTCAAAGACAAATTTTGGGACGAGACGATGCGCGCGCATATATTGCCAACTGTTGAAACATAAGTATTTTCCCCATGTCCCATGTTCCTCTATTCCTCTTTTTCAGCTTTCAAACAATAAATAGCTACCGATTTTCCGTTTTCTGTAGTTTGTCTTTATATTTCTTATTCGTACATTTAAATTAATTTTGGATTGTAACTATAGATAATTATAGATATAATGATAGATTGTAAGTACTCACATTTTATTCAAAAATATTTTAAGAATATTTTTAATATTTAAATGGTTACACTTGAGGGAACATTAATTAGCATTAAAAAATTAAAATTGAAAATAATCTAAACAAATATTTTTCTAAGATGGAACTTCTCCGTGTTAATAGACTAATATGTTATTTAAAAATATTAACATTAAATTAAATAAATATAATTTTCAATCAATTTGGTAAAATAAATATTATGTAAATATTTTAAAAGTAATATAGGATGGTTCAAAAGTAAACTGGAAAAAACTTATTTTTAAATCAAATAAATATAGTCTGATTGATCAAAATTCCATAAAATTTAACATTTAACAGTGAATTTGCATTTATGTTTATAGGGATAAACAAATTGCATTATCAAAAAAAAGAAATATAGATCTTTCAATGATTATTAAAGTTATATGGTTAGGAACAAATTAATTTGTATTACAAGAAACATTAATATTTTTATTACAAGTTTATTTTCATAAAATTATTGTTTAATGGTACGAATTAATTTTATTAAGGCACTCAAACATGCCTTACGGTTTGGTTCTGGAATTTTTGTCCATGCGTCTTTAAGCACAGTTAAATATTCTGTATCCATATCGGGGTTTGTCAAAGAAGCTTCATCATTATGCGTATTTGCAGTAGGAATGTCCACTTCAAAATGTTGGAATATATTTTCCTCTTCTGAAACACAAGAAAAACCATTCCAATATTTTAACAAACATGAAGTGTAGATTATATTTTTATGTTTTTTCAAGTAAATTTTTTTAACCATTTATTATTATTATTATTAATAATAATAATCGACAGTATTAATCCTTCTTTCACTCTGTACATATCATCAATTTGAACACACACACATTTTTTTCGAAAAGCCAAAATGTCGAATGTTTAATTCACCGAAAACGCAAAAGTCTAAATGTTAATTTTTTAACAAAAAGTCATAATGTCAAATATTTGTTTAATCGAAAAGCCAAAATGTTTTCCAATATGTGAGTTACCTTCTTATATTACGCTATACGTTTCAAACATTTAAAAACCTTTAACTTTCTGAACATTCCAGGTTTTCGCATTTTGACAGAATTTCGAACTTTTGGAATTTGAAATAAATATACTTTCAAACTTTAGAGTTTCGATGACATAAAAATTTTCCATTTTATAATTTAACTAAATATTCATTTCAGGTTCCAGATTTCGAGGATGATTCATGCGCTCAGTTTTAAATAAAATGTTGGTTATAATCACGGGAAATTTACACAGGGAAAAAATGTCCAGTTGGAATAATTGTGAAGTCTAGTTCGGCCTTTTTAAACATTATTTTCCGATTATTCCAACTATACTTTCTTTTCAGTGTAAATACTAAGTTTACCTCCCTCATTTGCGGATTCAGAGGCACTGTCATCCGAGCAATCGCCATCGCTGGCACTTTCATTTCCCGCAAAATTTCCATGGAAAGTTGTAGTTGTTCTACAATATATTAAGAGATATAATATTAATGAAACAGTATTACTAAAAACAGATGTAACAGTAGTATATATTATGTCATTGTTATTAACATAAGAATTAGTTGAAGTACTTTTGAAGTCATGGAAAAAAAGGTTTAAATTTACAAAAGAAAATTTATTATTTCATTTTTTAAAATTAATTTTAGGAGAAGTAATAATAATAAGAATAATAATAAGAATAATAATAAATAAATAATAAATAAATAACAATACATAAATAATAAAAATGTAAATATTATACTTACTTCCGATTGCCCACTTTCCTTGTAAAAAGTGTAAATCATCGAAATAAACCCAAGGCTTCGGTGCGGGTTGCTTGCTGGATCCAGAAGGAACATACTTCTTTAAGAGAGCCGTCTGCTCCGTGTAACGTGTTTTTAAAATTTTCCATTGATTAGTTACTTGCTTTACTGCGAAGTTAAAACATATTTTAAAATTTAATATTTTATTAGTCAAACAAAACTTTTACTCTCATTTGATTATGTTACACTGTAAAAAAAGAGTTAAAAATTAACTAAAAAGTGGATTCTATATAATAGTCGCACTTTTTTGGAGTTAAGAAAATGGAGGTGAAAGGAACTCACAACTCCGATGGTCTTTAACTCTCTGACTTTTTTTCAGTGTAGGTAAAACAAATAACTCCTTAATTTAAACAAATATATTTTTTTAAATATACAATAAAAATTACTCAATACAAAAATTGCACTTTGTACCCCGAAACGAATGTTTTGAATTACATAAATTTATATTTTTTGAACAGTTTACAAAAAAATATAGCTTTTCCATTTTTTTTAAACTAAAAATTTTATTTTTAATATAATTTTTAAAATAAAATTTTATTACATATAGTTTCTTTGAGACAAAAACATTCTATATCACAAAATAATTGAATTAATCTTTTTAATTGTTGTCTGTCTGTTGTTATTGTATTTACAAAAATTAAAAAAAAGTAGTCTAATGACATTTCTAATGTAATCTTTAAACCAGCACTCTATTATCACAAGTCTACAAATATTGAAATCCAATAGTATTTGGTTAATGAGATTTGCAAGGATAAAGAATTACTCGTCACTTATTTATCCTAACTTTCACGAAAACAAAATGCAATTTTTTTATTTTTTAAAATTACTTGCAGATTTCAATAAAATTACAACTAGTATATGCAATTTATTGAAAATTATGTGTGTGATAAGCTAAAATGTTAAAATTAATTTTCAATTTGAAGTTATTTTGCTGGATATAGAACTCGATTAAAAATTCATTAATTTCGTATCGAGTTCGATGTCCAGCGAAATATAACTCTAAGTTAAAAATTAATTAAAGCATTTCAGCTCCATAGATACATTAATTTACAAAAATTACATGTTCTTATCTGAATTTTGAAAACCAAAAAAATATCACTGTCCATTTTAATTTCGTACAAGTCTCTGATTGTCAATCGCTAAAAGGAGTGCGAGTAGTATATCTCCGTCCTACTCGTACTCATTCTCATGATTTACGAATTTATATTGTACTTAGGCCTTATCGAAGAGTAAATATACTTTATCCGCATAAAAAGTAATAAACACAATTTGGTCAAACATATATATAACTAACCTGTAACTTCACAACCTGTTGATTCGTTGAAAAGTAAAGTAACTTCCTGCCAAGCGAATTTTCTTTTGGATTTATCCTTATATTCTTTGGATCTCTTATCATAAAGATTCGGATATCCTTCTACTATTTTAATTAATGAGAAGTTTATGTCAAAATCACGGTAATCCATTTTTCTCAGGCAGATGTAGATGAAGCAATTGGATGTAAGCACATTCGCATACGAAATACATACAGCCGACTGATATATATAAATGCTGATGTATGCGCGCGCATCGTATGTCAGTTAAGACGATTTTTTGAACGATTTTTCAGACGATTTTTGGGACGATTGGAATTGGCGTCATCCGCGAAATTTAAATAAGGTATAGCGTGGTTGATTAATTTGGCTTTAAATTGAATTAATGTGATAAAGGTGTGCTCATTAAAAATGTTCCTTTTTTATGTAAAACATAATTTTAATGCGTCTATTACGCAATTTTGCTTCAGTCTAAAAATTTATTACCGATCATGTTCGAGCCCAATAACACATGCGCAACAGCATAGGTTAGGTTCGTTAAACCCACATGTGACAAAAACGTGCAAATTTACATAAATAATACGACAAAAGTTGTAAATACAAAAATGGCAAAAAAGAGCACGGATCTTTGTGATAGTGCACTATTGGAGTTAGTGAAATGCAACCCGTGTTTGTACAACAAAACTGAACAAGCCTTGTATACAAAAGGGTGTATACAAAATGCGTGGCTGCAAATTAAACACTGTCTTATTTCTGGAGGCCATGAAATTGAAGGTAAAATAAATTTCTCACATTTATTTAAAATATAAGAAGTGATACCTGAAACTATAAAGTGTTGTTTATTATCAATTAAAATGTAAAACTAGTAAGTCATAAAACAGACATAACCTAAAATCAAAAAAAGTCAGAATACGTTCAAAATGTGTTATACCATGTTATAAACAGAAACGAACAATTTTAATTCTGATTTTTATTTGCAGATGCTGAGAAAAGATTCAGTCTGTTAAAGAAGTATTTTATGCAACACTACCGTCAAAAGAATTTTAGATGGAAATTTTACGACAAAATGTCATTTCTAATAGGACATTTTAAATCGTAAGTAAAACATTATTTACTGAAAAACATTCTGTATACATAATTCGAATAATTAATATGTCAATTAAGACATTAATATTCATCTATTTTCTGTCATGATTTACAGAATGTAAGGTTTCCTTTTTTCTCTTTACTATTGTAAATTTAACAGTTTAAATAATTGACCATTCTTTATTCAGTATAGATCATGACATTTAATAAAACGATTTAAAATTTAAAATCATTTTATTAAATTTCATTTACCTATGTTTAAAAATTTTACATTTACATTTACAAACATTTATAATAAATTATAAACTGTAGTGTAATAAATTTGTATCATAATGTGATATCTCTGCTGCTACTCCATCTATGTATGTTTAATTTAATTTTATTTCTTTTTTAGTTTTAATGTGGACCGTTCACTTCCTAATATCAACCTATTTGCACCGTCAACGTCACAAATGCCATCAACATCGCAACTGCCTTGTACATTTACTTTTGCAGAACTGAACAAAGGTAATTAATAACTTCTGTCTTCATACAATGTTTACAGCTCAGAATGAACATTTTCAAGATAGTTTGCCAAATGTCATATTAATTTATTTAAATACAAAGTATTTCATATAATTATCATTCACTCATTATAATTCTCATTTCATTCATTATCATTATCATTAGTTTATTTTTAATTATATTCTTTCACCATATTTTCATTTGGCAGAATATTCATTAAACAGAATTTTTTATTAAACTAAATTCATATTTAATAGAATTTTTATTTCATAGACATTTTATTTCAAACTAAATGTTTATTTAAATTGATTTTAATTTAATCAAATTTCTACTTTACAGAATTCTCATTTCACAAGTTTCAAATGCCAGAATTCTTATTTCATCAAAATTTCATGTACAATCATGTCTTTCTGCACACTCAGAGAAATGGTATTTTTGTCTCAGAACCAACTAACTTCTTTATTTGTTTACATTCTTTTTTTAGCACAAAATCTGAATTCAGCCATCTTCACAATGACTACCGTAAAAACGGAACCAAATGATCCAGAGTTTTCACAAATGCTCCTACTTGATAAATCTACAGCAGAAAATGAAGGTTTATATTGCATTTTACTATAGAAATTTTAGTGCTGCCGCAAGACAAGATTTCTTGCAATTTTAATTCGTTTTTGAAAAGAGCTGAAAAGTAAAACACTTCGTAATTTCTGAATCTGAATTATTTAATTTCAAATAATCATTAGTCAAAAATAAGGTAAAAATAAAGAAAAATTGGTTTTTATTTGGATGATTATTCTGTACTCGAAAATTAAATCTTGTATTATTGATGTTGTCCCATCAGAAAGGAGCAATCCATAT
This sequence comes from Ganaspis sp. Gsp50, assembly GCA_011057455.1. NCBI lineage: Eukaryota > Metazoa > Arthropoda > Insecta > Hymenoptera > Figitidae > Ganaspis > Ganaspis sp. Gsp50. Next base: position 5,366 of record WNHD01004426.1, on the reverse strand, counting down.
AAAAGGTTCGTTTTCTCATTGTCTCGTGTTGTTTCGAAAAGTCTTTAGTCTTACGGCAGTCTTACAAAATATACAATTTGAGTTTAACAAAACTACATATTTTAATAAAATATTTTTTAGGGACAGTAGGTAGTGAAGAAATTCCCTTATTTGAAAATTCTGCTTTAAACGTTGTCAGTAATCACGAAATAATTGAGAACTTTACTTCCGAAACAATTTCTGCAGATTTGGGAGAGTCTCCACCGAAGTGCGAACGAATTGAATTTGAAAATGAACTAATCGAAGTATCTGATGATGATGCTGATTTTACCCGAAAAAATGAGTTATCAAAATATCCTACCAGTGCATTAGCATTGAATGGATCTTGTAATCGTAGCTCTAGTGTGGATCTTTCAAATCTTGTTGGATGTCAAGAATCTGGTGGTACAGCGATTATCAGAACAAATAGAAAGAGATCTGCCGATGATGTTTCTCTGCCAAGTGAGAGTTGTTTCCGATCAGAAAACTCTGAATATATTGATATTGCTGAATGTCCAAACTTAAACGTACCACAGTTCAATTGGGCTATTTCAAATCCATGTCCTTCGAATTCAAAAATGAACGAGCCTTTAGACATGTTTGGTTACTCAGCTGGCGCAACTAACACAAAGATCTCACGAAAAAATAATCCGTTCAGCAAATATCCTACAACTGGACGATTCTCTCGAGTTCCAGAAATTCCAGCTTCTTCTGTAAATAAGGGAAAAAGTAATACTCCTACAACTGAACGATTTCCTAAAGTTTCTGAAATCTCAGTTGGTAATCAAGCTTTTCTCGTAAATAAAGAACAATTTAAGCATCCTGATACTGTACGTTTTCCTCGAGTTCTGGAAATCCCAGTTGGTAATCCAGCTTCTCCCGTAAACAAAGAAAAAAGTGAACATCATAGAACTGGACGATTCCCTCGAGTTTCAGAAATCCCAATTGCTTCTTCCGCAAATAAAGAAGAAAATGTTAAGAGAATGCCTCCCGCAGATAATTTTTCAAGAAAAAAACAAAAGAATTGAAGGCATCGAATAGCAGAATCGAAGAAGCTTTTATAAAAACTGCAGGAAATATTGATGCGCTTACGTTCGACTTGAAAGATTATGTTAAAGTTAAAAAAGCAGTTTTGGAGAAAGAATTAATAGGGAATGAATGCCAAAGAAAAGAGCCAATTGTAGCGGCAGATAGTCTGTTTAATACTTTTCGAAATAATTTCTTGAAACTAAGTGAAGAGGAAAAATCGAAAGTATATCCTAATGCGTTGGATATAATGGAACAATACACTACCCTACAATAGTTAATAGTAAAAGGAATCTATAATGTTTGAAAGTACATGTAACAATTTCGATTGTTATTCCATACTTTTTTGTCTTTTTGTTCGTTTATGTTTCATGAAATTTCGTTTAACAATTTCGATTTTCTAGTTCTACTGTTCCATACTTTCTTTTTATTCTTTGTCTTAGTTTATGTTTCAGGCGTTTATAACTGTAAGTACTTTTCAAATTTTGGTTTTTTTAGTTATACTGTTGTTTCATAGTTTTTTTATTTTGTCTTCGTTTATGTTATATGCATTTGTAACTACTCATTTTATTGAAGTTCAGTAATTTTTTATTGTTTAGCTTCGTGCATGTTTTCTACGATTAAAAGTGTTGTATTCTTCCTACAAAGTAAGACTTAACTTAATTAACTCTGGTTTTAAAGTTATGTTGATCGACATTTTATATTTCAAAGCTTTTATGCATTTTGCTTATATTATATGATTGTGAATTGTAATAAGGTCAAGAAGGCTGAATCATTGTGATGTAATTTAAGTAATCTTCATGCTTTAATGTGCAAGGTATTAAAAAGTAATTCTAAGCTTACTGGTTAAGTTAGATTAAAAAAAATGTGAGATTCATAAATTATATAATTATAGTGTTTATAATGTAAAAATCTCTAATATTGTAAGGTTTCAACAACTGTGATGTATTATAAGACAAATATTACTTTTTTTGCTTACATTATGAACCTGTTAACAAGGATTTGTTGCCTTTTAAAAAGTATTTTACATTGAAAATAAAATATAGCAAATTGCTCAAACTGTACATCTGCATTGATAATTATCAATAATAATTTGTTTAGAGAAGTAAAAATCGCTTTCTAATATTAGTAACTATGTGTTTGAAAATTAGGTACATTTTATAAACGTTATATTTCCTCATGGACACCAAATTTCTTTGCCGTAAGTCCCGGGCAATCATTTTTTTCGTAGTCTATCAGGAATATCTTGATTTTTTTAAAAGTCGGATTTTTTAAATGTAAATTACATGTTTTTAAATCGATCGACAATACTTCATTTTAGTCATATTATTCGAAACAAATATTTGTGAATTTTTAGTCAATTGCATTTGAATATAAAATATTTGACTAATTCATATTTAGTGAGAAATAATTAAATCAATATAAAATAATACACGTTTTTTGAGCCTTTACACAATTTTTTTTAATTAAAAACAAAAATAATAGATAACTACAATCTTATTTAAATAGTTTTACCTTTTTATTTTCTTAAAGCATAAAGTTCCACAATAATATTGTAATGATTTTAAGTCCTAAATGAAAGTACAATTTATGTGAGATTAACATATTTATTGTTTACAAAAATAATGGTTTAAGTAAGAAAAACAATTGAAAATCATATCATTTTCGACAATAAGAATAGTAATTGTAATAGAAATACTTTTACAGAAGCATTATTATTAATAATAATAAAAATAATTAACAAATTATTTAAATAATTTGTCCCTCTCTGGAGAGGAAATAGTCTGTTAATATTTCTCGTTGTCTAATAGAGTTTGCGTTTGGAACATCCTCATCTAAGTCAGGAAAATTCTCTTCTCTTGGTCGCACATCTCTTACATTTCCAATGTATCGTGTGGAGTTGTTGCGCAGCTCTTCAGTAATAACAAAATTGTGTAAGCAGACTATTGCCTTTACAATCTCTATTGATGTTTCTAATTTAAAATTCATTCGGTTCTCAATAATTGACCATTTGGAACACATTCGTGCAAATGCTGCCTCAATAGTGTGTCTAGCTCTTGACAGTCTGTGAGAAAATAAAAAAAAATAAGTTTCATATTTATAGGTCACAATTTCACAAACAGATCACGTACAACAATATTTTTTTCATTTTATGCATATTTCATTTTTCAACTCCTTTAATATCCAAAACTACTTCCTGAAATTATTAGCAAACAGAATTTTGTTTTTCTTGTAGTTGTAAACTATTGAATATTTTAAGTCATAAATTAAACATAAATTAAAAAATTATACTATCGCGTTCTATTCAACATATTTTTCTGTTTTAACAAGCGTTTTAAAAGAAAAAGAAAAAGGCTTTACTTGTGAGCATTTTTTGATGGCGGAAGTTTTGAGTTCACTTCAAGTGTACCACAAGTTTCGCGTAAAAGGTGACATATATGCTTATAAGCAGTAAGCCATACACTAACAGAAAAGAATTCTTGAAATAAGAATAGAAATATACTTAGGGCGGCGTTCCATGATTGCGTTTTTCTTTGCGTTTTATCACTAAGACATAAGTCAACATACATTTGCTTTTTCAGTCATGATTTAGTTATGAAACGCAAAGAAAAACGCAGTCATGGGATGTTATCCGTACACAGGGTGACCACTAAAAACTGTCAAAAAAATTGCCCGACTTTTAACTAACTTTTCCCTAACTTTTTCCATGGTCAAATGCAAAAGATTTTTACCCATTTCGGACCATGTTCTCATAATAAAATAGAATTTTCCAATCTTATTTGCTGGTCAAGACTTACAGAAAATCCAACTTTTAAGTCAAAATAAAATGTTTGCAAAGATTTCTGTTTGCGATAAGAAATGTATAAAGCCGTTAAGAAATTGCAAATTTAACCGCTTGCAAGATTTTTTCTGACAAATAGAAAAAATCCCTTTCTTACCTGACTTCCTTGGCTAGTATATTCTTAAAACAAGAATAAGTTGCAATTTACAACTTATTCTTGTTTTAAGAATATTTTCGATTCATTAGAAGCATTTTTAAATTTTAATCAAAAATAAATACTTTGAATTGGGAATAAATTCTTGAATCAAGGATAATTATTGTTAATTGAAGAATATATATTCTATATCTGAATCGAATAATAATTTAGATTAAATCCAATGCATTTTTGCATTCGATGAAAAAAGCTCCAAATATTACCTTTTGTTAAACACTTGTTGTTCATCTGTCAGACCATTAGCTCTAGGATAGGGCTTCATCAAATACGTTTTTAGGGCAAAGATGGGATCTCCAATGAAGAAATGTGTCAAACTAATATTTGAGCGCGGCAAAAACTTTTCAACTGGAAGACCAGCTTCTTCTCTTTCGAGAGCATCATATAAAGGTGTCTGCCGGAATGTAGATGTGTCACTATTTGCGCCTGTAAGAATAAAATTATATGCTCATTTCTTCCTCAAATGTAGTGTACTTTTGTACTTTTGTGTGTACATGTACTTTTGTGGGTAGTTCATTTATATACTGAATATGATTTAAATGAAATAATATTGAATTCAATTTAGTCTACGATATTAAGAATTAAATAAATTGTTATTCTAGAACAATAAAAGTAACTTTGATAGTAAAATAAGCATGTATATAAAAACTTGATTTAAAAATAAAGTTAAAAGTGATGATTTTTCAACATTTTCAAAACCGAAATTAAAGCAAGATTTAAAAAAAATTTAATTGAAACTTACCTCTGTAAATGTATTATGTCCTCCAGTTTTTAAATTTACGCAGAATTTTTTATGAAATGTAAATCCAATATGAAAAATTTAATATTTAAAAATGTGCTTTATTTTATACATTTTTGACGCGGTTTATCTTTTCGGGAGAAAAACGAAAAAATGTGGAACTTGTACTGTCTAGTGAAATTAATTCTTTTTCTATATATTACAAAAAATTCACATTGATCCCGAAGATCATTGTTTAAACAAACGTATTTCAGAAATTGTGCTTTGATAACATCTAATTTAAACACAGAAGAACCCGTTAACTAGTTTTAAGTATCTTTTCTTGGCTCTTATTTAAGAATATTTTATTCTTAAATGTAGTGTAAGTTATTCTTATAATAAGAATTTTTCTTATTTTAAGAGTATTTTATTCTTAATTTAAGAATATGATATTCTTAAATTAAGTGTATGATATTCTTAAAATAAGAATATCATATTCTTAAAATAAGAACTTTTTTTCTTAAAGTAAGGATATATTCTTATTGTAAGAAAAATTTACACTAAATTTAAGTATAAAATATTCTTAAATAGGAGCCAAGAAAATATACTTA